>JAGKTI010010664.1:0-28018 GCA_018397915.1 Birgus latro
TGGAGAGGATGGAGAGTGAAAGACTGACGAGGAGAGTGTATGTGAGTGAGGTGGAGGGGGCAAGAGGGAGGGGGAGGCCGAGGATGAGATGGAAGGATGGAGTGGAGAGGTATATGAGAGAGGGGGGTGTGAGTTGGGAGCGTGGTAGTGAAATGGCAGGGGACGGAGTGACATGGAGGCGATTTGTTTGTGGCCACCCCGTTCGGGATTGAGGCGTCTGGCAATAGATAGATAGACATGCTTTGTATTCATGATTTTAGTGCATTAGATGTGAGAGAGGGTGATTTTCATAGTGATTTCCATGTCCAATACTTACTTACACTGTGCTGGCAAGTTGTGAACACCTCTGCGTAACTCAGCTCTAAATCATCATTTTTTGGATAACATTAAATTAATTCATCCTTTGTGTGCATTATTTATGTGAAAGGGGACTTGAATAAGTGCTATGGATATCCAGTAGGGAGGTAGGTTTTCTGATTTAAGTTAGGTTAGGGTAGGTGATTTTTCTGATTTAGGTTAGGTTAGGTTAGGTCAGGGTCATGAATGACCGGTACGGGAGCTTCAGGGTCTCTTTCCGGACAAGACCAATTTCCGGTCATGCCTTTGGCTCTATTACAACAGATAGTAGAGAGATTACTGTATTACCAAATTTCTTGTTTGAATGAAGTGTTGACAGGATCCTTTGTTAATTTTTAGAGATTCGCACATACAGTATGGTGGGCTTTATTAAAATGTTGGTTTTTAAATATATTAGTAAAGACGAGGTTCTATTATTGCATGTAACGCTGTGCGAATCTTATATTTTACGGAATATGAAGCAATTTAATTTAAAAGTTGAGTGCTGTTTTACTAACATGCATTTTAACCCCTATACGTCAGGCTATTTATAGCGTGGTTGGTCTCTCACTATGGGAATTTTTCCAAAAATGGCCCGTTTTCACACCTTAATACAGTACAGTATTTCGAAAATTATAGCACTCAGAGAAACTAATTGTATTACACACCAACACGTCTTCTTGCGAATGAAAGTATCCCCAGGTCTGTAGGTTGTTGAATCGAGTAAGGATGTGATGAAGAGGAGTAATTTTTGGCATGAGACGTACGATGTATTTGTGCGTGTGCATGTGGCCCCAATTTTGGCTTCGCTCTCATCATGATAACTTCTCCATTATTAGATAAACTACACAAAATGGCATCCAGGGTATGCCCTATGGCACTATCACTAAGTCCCTTCCTAGTATCCTTGGGAAGAGGCTTGGCACGGGTTGGATAAGGCAAAAGTCCACATGAGGCAGAAACGGAATCAGACGAGAAGGGTTAAGAAAACAATGTCTTACACCTAGCAAAGTCACAGAGACAACTGAGGTATGGTTGGCTCGACTGGTGGGAGTCCCTCCCTAGCTTTTGGTGACGAGATCAAGTGGCAGCCACTTCAAACTGTGCCAGGAAAACAAATACGGTTCCTACCGACACCCAGCGGCCTCTCGCCACCTCTTTTGCATCAGCCCATACTGACACCTGGCAGTTAGGGGTTAACGGATATCTCTCATGTGATATACAGTATACAGGTGGTGCACTACTTATGAAAGTTATGTTCTGGGAAACTGCTCGTAAGTCAGTTTTTTTTTGTAAGTCGAAAATGCATTTAATACACCTAACCAACTGAACATCATAGCCTAGCCAAGCCTACCAAGCCTCTTAAATGAACTTAGAACACTTACATTAGCCTACAGTTCAGCAAAATCATTGACACAAAGCCTACTTTATAATAAAGCACTGAATATCTCATGTAGATAATTTACTGAATATTGTACTGAAAGTACATTGAATGTACAAATTCGTACAGTAAACCCTTGATAAGCCGAACTTTTAGAAGCCGGAATCTTCAGTTAGCCGAACTCAGGCCAAGACCACGTATGAAAGTAGGCCGAAATGTGAAAGTAGGGGGAGAAATGGCGCCAAGCGGACTCGTGGCGCAAGTCTGCTGTTTGCTTTTGGAGACGGTAGTTGCGCCATTCTTACTGTCATTTAGTGCTAAACTGTGCTCTCCTTTTGCCTTCTGCCTTGCCATGGATGGTTCATAGCTTAAAAGAAGTGATACTGGCACCTCTAGTCGTAAAGGAACGAAGCTAAAAAAAAAAAAAAAGTGCGCGTGTGACAGTGTAGTGATCATGATTAAAGTTCAGTACTATTATTACTGAAAGTGTTACATTGCAGTCTATTACAGTGATTACATTTAAGTTTAGTTCTTAATATAGAGTGAAATAAATACTGGGTACTGTTTAGAATTTACATTATAGTATGAACTAACCCACCTCCACCAACTCCGTCTCCAAAACAAAACAAACTGCCGAACTTCGAAGAATCTACTGCTTCTAACGAAAGGTGTTACATTGCAGTCTATTACAGTGATTACATTTAAGTTTAGTTCTTAATACTGAGTGAAATAAATACTGGGTACTGTTTAGAATTTATGTTACAGTATGAACTCAACCACCTCCACCACCTCTGTCTCCAAAACAAAACAAACTGCCAAAGAATCTACTGCTTCTAACGAAAGGTGTTACACTGCAGTCTATTATAGTGATTACATTTAAGTTTAGTTCTTAATATAGAGTGAAATAAATACTGGGTACTTTTTAGAATTTACGTTCAAGTGTGAGTTAAACCACCTCCGTCTCCAAAACAAAACAAACTGCCGACGATCTTCTGCCTCTGACGAAAGGCAAATTATGTGCACTGAATTCTTTATTTTTTGTCTTTTTTTATTAATTTATACACTGTATATGCTCCTTTACTTTAGTGTTAAGAAGACAAGTAATAAGTATTGTTATTGCAATTTGGGGGGGTGAAAATCCATCTCCAACACACGTTACCGACAGTCGGTACTGCCTCTGTGAATGATTTTCTACCAATTAACCACTTCAGTACTGTGATGTCTATTTCTACTTTATTTACGCTTCCTCCAGCCGATTTTATGGCACTCAGGACTGGACTCACATACTGAGGGGGCTAACGAAGGCTGTACCAACCCCGTGTACTTCCACAGATCCAACCTACACTGACTAAAATTGTCTGGTGGCAGCAAGAACAAAATGAAAATACACCCAGCACTGAAGGGGTTAAATGTATATTAAATGCACTATATTGTTTTTTGTCATAACTAATTTATTTATATATGCTTCTTTAATTTAGTGTTGAAAGGACAAGTAATAGGTATTGTCTTAGCAATTTTGGAGGGTGATAATTCGGTAATTTAGCAATTTTGGGGGGTGAACATTCAGTAAGCCGGAAAATTCGGTAATTCGAACCAGGGTAGAGCCCCATATAGTTCGGCTTATCAAGGGTTTACTGTACAGCCGAAAAATCGTAAGTAGATTGTTCGTAAGTAAGGGTCCACCTGTATAATGATTTGCTTTATGATGGCACCTACCTTCACCATCGCATGGTTGTGTGACAACTGCGCAATGATTAACTAGCTCTCTTAATGCACGATACTGTTTTGGTGCATCTTTTATGCAATGCACATTTTAGTTTGCATGCTATTAAGTAGGTCATTAGGGAGTCTGAGGGGCAAAGCCCCCCCCCCCCAAGTTAGGTGACACGCTTTTCTAGTTAGGTATAGGGGCACAACAGATACTAAATTTTGCTATCCAGCCGGATACCGGATAGGCCGGTTGCTTGAAAAAATATCCAGCCAGATACCGGATAATATGCAAAATATATTTTGCAGATATACAATGAAGTTATTACTTTCATTATCATACGTATATGCTTCTGCAACTCTGTGTGCAGAGCTAACATACCTATCTATCTATCTATCTATCTATTGCCTAATTTTATAAAATAACTATTATCTACTTCATACTTGATCCACTGCTACTAGTTCAAGATGTTCCAACACGGTGGAACAGTGCCTACCTTATGCTGAGTCGGTTACTGAAACTGAAGAGAGCTGCTCAATTATATTTGGCTGATCACAATGAACTTCCAAATATCACTTCAAATGAATGGCAAATTATTGAAAACTTGCTTACTACAGTATCTTCAAACCATTCTTTCGGCTCACTGTGGATATGAGCTCAGAATTATGCAATTTATTGACGGTTATTCCCAATATGTGCACTTTGCAAAGTATGCAATTTATCGATGGTTATTCCCAATATGTGCACTTAGCAAAGATTTCTTTCCAAAACTAATGAGAAGGATCATGGGGTCAAAACAACTAAAGAGGAACTGCTGTCATCACTTCATAAATGTTTTTTCTATGAAACTGGACTCCTTATTATGAAGGATGGATTGTACATTTTAGCAACAGCAATGGATCCTCATTTCAAGCTACAGTTTTTGAGTTCGAGTGAAAGAGGACAAGGAAAGGCACAGCTTTTAGGGGGAGGGATGAACTACAAGAAACAAGTTTTGCATGTGGAAGCACCAGATGAAAATAAGAATCATAGTGATGCTGAAAAACATTCAGGAATTTTGCAGCTAAATCAGGTAGTGAAGAAGAATATGCCTTTATGATTTGCTTTAAAGAAATAGCAAGTCGAACTGAAAGCAATATGGAGAGTGTCTTAAAAAGTAAGATACCTATGAAGAAAGATGTCTCTCTAGTTGAGTCAGCTGAAGAAGTTGACAGATATCTACAGTTTCCCCTTTCAGCACAAGAAAAATGTCCCCTTAAATACTGGAAGGAAGAGGATAAGTTTCCAACTCTGAAGCAACTTTCCAGCAAGCATCTGTCAACACCAGCATCATCGGTATATTCAGAAAGACTGTATTCAGAATATGGCAATGTCTTCGAAGAAGAGCGTTCACCAATGTTACCAAAATGTGGCGAGATGCTACTTTTCATCCATCACAGTGGTCTAAAGTTTTCTTACTAGTTCTATATTGTTTGAAAACTGATTCACATAAGTATTAGCTAGTTATATTTTATATGATAAATTGTGTTTAAGAATTTTCATTGTTTTCAAGATTAAACATACTCAGTACCTCCAATTTTGTGTGAACTTTATACTATACATATCTCTTAAAGAAAGTTGAAATAGTTTCATTTTTGAAGGCTCCCAAATGCTTGCATGTGTCGGCCTTGGTCACCTAATGGCGGCTCTCCATGCTGCTCGATCTAAGGCAGCCTCCCTGTTCAGTCCCTTAACCCTGAGGTCTCACTTAATGACCTTGTCCCATATCTTCCTTAGTCTACCTCTCGCAATCCCTCCCCCAGTATTAACACTTCTCACCTTCTGCGCCCAATTATCATCCCTCATCCTCTCCACATGCCCAAACCATCTCAGTCTATCTCTCCTCATCACAACACCAATACACTCCAGTCCCATCCTACCTCTCAACTCTTCGATTGTAAACCCAGCCTCCCACCCCCCCACCCTTGCACGCAGGGACACACTGCACATCCACCTAATCATTGTCGTTTCTGTACGTTTGAGCCTGCGAATATCCTCTTCCTTTACTGCCCAGGTCTCACTACCAAACAGCATCACACTCCTAACATATGCTGCATACAAAGACCTCTTAGCATGTAGGAAGAGTCCTCTCAATGTCAGGAGAGGCAACAGCTCCCTGAACTTCTTCCAACCACTTCTCACCCTTGCAACTGAGCTAGCTCCAGCCCCACATCCAGCACATAACATGTCCCTCAAATAACAAAACTCTTCCACACACTCAAGAGACTCACCAGCAAGTTCAATCCTTTCACACCTAACAATCCCCACCTGCTCTCCCCGACACGCTGCACACATAAAATCAGCATTATCTCGCAGTCTACCTCTAATACCACTACATCTCTTGAGCACCCATTTATCACAAACACTGCACAAGATGGAATTACTTCCCACGCCCTTGTGGCAAATTGCACATGGCCACTCTCTCTCTTCTTTGACTATACTGCCACCAACCCTAGATACAGTACATCCTTCAACTTTGCGAACTTTAACTTTGCGAATCACCAATTTTGCGAGGTAGTTCCAAGTAATTTATTTTTTAAAATTTATGAACTTTGCGAGCGATCACACACTTTGCGAGGTCGAGTGGTGGGCAGGGTGACCAGATTTCTCTAGCTGGAATACGCTAGACAGCAGCTGAAATTATGCTAGATTGGCAAAAATAATGCTAAATCTTTTGTTGCTCTTAATACGTTCGGTTTCTGTTATATTTTATGATTAATATAGTATTATTTCTACGTTTTTAACTGTATACAGTATGCACTCTTATAATTATGAAAGAAGAACATTAAAATAAATAATTACTCAGGTTCTAAAAGTTTATTTGACAAATGTTTGTGAAACATAAGCTGAAACTCTTCCTACCACACTTCACACTTAAGCACTGCAACCTACAGGAGGTACTAAGCAGTAGAGAAATGATGGGCACTGAACCTGCCGCAGCCTGAACAGACGGCATCCACAGACTCAGCTGAATAACTGACTTTAGTCAGCCACGGCGGCACCCTTTGTCCCAGCGCCTGTGGATCTGTACAGTACACGTCTACCCTCCTCCAAAGCCCGTGATTTCCTGCTCTAGGTTTGTTAAAAGTATGGACTTTCACAGTTACCATTAATCATATTATATTAAACATGTATCCTGGTCTTCAATCCAGAAACTACTGCTAGCCACGAGTGGTCAGTTATTCTAATCATGCTAAAAATTGTCCTAAGCTTATTAGATTATGCTAAAAATATGCTAGATTTGATAACATGCTAAATTTTGTGCTAAACACACAATTTTCTGGAAAAATATGCTAAAATTAGCAAAATTATGCTAAATCTGGTCACCCTGACTGTGCCTCCTAGTTCGGTGTTCTGCCGCCCCCCATGTTTGTTTACACCACAGTAGTCGCACCCAAGCCCTGCCCCGCCACCAGTCCCGTACACCACGCCAGTCTTCACATCAGTGTAAATATGCATTTTTTTCTTTTTGATGTTTGTTACCTATGATGTTTTCATAATAATATTACTGTACAATACATCAGTCCATGTTTGTTTCATTAATCATCATAAAATTAAGAGGTAGAGTCGAGAGTAAGAGTGGGAAAAAGTGCTTACCTTGGGGTGATGTCGACCAATTTACCTTTATTGCATTTATTTAATTGTTTAAACTTTGCAAATTTCGATTTTGCGAGGTTTTTTGTCAACCATATTCTCGCAAAATTGGAGGAAGCACTGTATCATCACTTTTGTTTTATCTGCATTTACCCTTAAGCCCTTGTGCCCCATACCTTCTCTCCACTTCCTAAATCTTTCCTTCGCCTCCTTCCATTCTCTGCAATCAACACCAAATCATGACCATACAGCATCTCCCACGGGAGTCCATCTCTGAAGTCACGTGAGAGGGCTTCAAGTAACATGATAAACAACAAGGGACTCAAAACTGACCCCTGATGCACACCAACATTCATGGAAAACTCATCACTCAAATCTCCATTCACTCTTACCTGGGTGCAAGCACCCACATACATGGCCATAACCACCCCAACCAGCCACTCTTCCAACCCAAGCTTTCTCATTGCGCACTTCACCACCTCTCTAGGGACTCTGTCAAAGGCCTTTACCAAATCAATACAAAAAAAATTCAGTTCCCTTTTCTTTCCAACATATTTTTCCTGAAGCTGTCAAACAATGAATATGGCATCAGTGGTCCCCCTGCCTGGCATAAACCCAAGCTGCACCTCATCAATATTCACTCTTTCTCTAATCATACCCTCTAGAACTCTCTCCATTACTTTCATTATCTGATCTAAGAGCTTGATACCTCTATAATTTCCTCTTTCCAGGGCATCACCCTTCCCTTTGTACACATTTACAATTACATTCTTCAGCCAATCATCTGGGACAACACTCTCCATGCATCTTTAATATCCCCACTGTTCACCACTACCCTTCCTTCATCATTCTTCACACACTGCTCACCTACAATATCCCAATTATCCCTCTTCACCTGATTTGCCACCCTAAAAATCATATTTTTCCTATCCCCATGATTTAGATTATCAAGTAAAAGTCTCTGTGACTCAGACTTCGCCCTGTATACCTCTCTTCTAGCACTACACTTGGCAGCCAAGTACTCCTCATTACCACCCTTCTCCCATTCACGGAAAAGCCTTCTTTTCTCCTTAACTGCAGCTTCTACACCCTCATCCCACCACCAAGTCACTTTATGTCTTGGTGGGCCTCTTGATAACTCACACACTGCATCAGTAACTCTCACGAGGTTGGTCCTGAGGGCTCTGTACTGTTCTTAATGCTTCTGTCTATGGCTCCCTGTTCAGCCACCACTCTCCTCATCTCACTATAGAAGGCATCCTTTACTGCTTGGCTTTCCAGTTTCCATATTTTCCTCCTAGGTACATATCCGGCTGGATCAGATATCCGGTGCACATCTAGTTAGGTATCTGCCAAAATATATGGTAATTAGACTGTGTGCATTTGAATGAGTTTGGTGCACTGGTGCATTCAGTCAATGGGATGGGCAGTAAACATGCTGTCGTGGGTGTTGTTAAAGTGGCCTTATTTAATATTATAAAGTAGGTAAATTGTGACTGTTCTCCTTATTTTTGTCGAAAATTCAATGTTAAATATTAGCGATATAACTAGTACTAAAATTATTTTGGTTAAGAATGTTGGTTTTAAGAAAACAGCTTAAATCCCTGCATCACTCTCCTTCATATTTACAATAACCTAATCCAACCTAACCTAACTTGCATTTAACAACCAGCTGACAAATTTAAAAATGAAAGTTAGAAATGTTAAACATGGTGAGCTACTGGCAGATGTCAGCAGAATACACATTCTAAATTCTCATTAAAGCCTTCAGAGGTACTGTAAGTTTATGAAAATGCCCAGTAGCTGTGGTTGCATAATCCTGGAGAAATTAGACATAACCTATGAAACCCCTTTCAATAGAAAATATGGAAAGGCTGTACCCATTTGGTACATAGTTAATAAAAATAGGTCATTTCTGACAGAAATGAACATAAAAATCAAATGAATCACATGAAAAAAAAATGAGCTAGTCAAATATGGGCTGAAACAAAGAAATTACCCAAATTTTTACCAATTAATTGACAGAGACTTTGTTTCTAACATCCAATCAACCCACTATCAATAGGAGATTTCATGTTTGCACTCCCAAACTCTTTAATTCTAAAAAACAGAGTAATTTATAACAAAATGGCAGCTCAAGCATTTGGAAGTATTTTCTGTTCATATCTCACCATTTGCCAACACTCTTCTGCGTTACTTCATTGCAAAGTATATCCTTCCCCCCAATGGTCACTAATTTCCCTGGGGGTCATTTACTTCCCCTAACTAGGGGGTTACTTGCGACCAAAGTGTCACAAAATAAACTCCTAGCAAACAGTGATATATAAATAGAAAACACTTCAAAATATACAAACTGCTGTTGCAGCTTCTAATGTTATCCGAAAATGGTTATCTTACTGTCTCTGCTCCACTGGGTTGCTGTCCTGGTTGGGGAGTGCCCAGGACTGTTTGAGTGACTGATCGAAAATAATCCATTTTTCATCAGCTGTTTCTCTTCAATGGAACATTTATCTTGATACCACAGTTCTGACAAATGGAGGCCAACAGTAGCAACCCCTGCGATAAATATTCGGCACTTTCCACACGCTCGTGCTGTTGTCAAATGTTGTTTGTGTACACGTAGATAGCAGACGAACTCCGTGTCTTCTGGCGTTTATGAACAAAACACTAACAAATGCCAACAAAAGGTATTGGATTTGCCGTAATATATTTAAATCCATCCCATACAGTAAAGGTTTCGCAGCTGGTTGTCAATTATAATTTTGACAGAATAATACGTGTTTTAGAATAATCTGTGTTTTAGAGGCAACGTCTTGCTTCCAAGCCACAGGCGGAAGCCGTGGGTTCTTTTAACTCAGGACCGGGCAAGAGCATGCAACAAAGGAACAGGGCATAAACACGGGCTAACCAGTATTACACGTGTATTACCATAAACCGACGTACAATACTACACAGTACATGTGGCACTTACAGACATTTAAAGTACATTCAAAGGCAACACAAAAAAATAGCACAGGTTCACTTTAAGGGTCTTAAGTCTCACAATCACTGAATGTCTGTGATGGGAGCGATGCTCAATTTATCACAGGCTCATAGACACAGCCTCTATACATATGAAGCACACAGTTTAACATCTGCTGTTCACATAGGAGCCACTCTTAGGGATGCTGAACCTCGGGATAGTTACCTTTTAAGAGTGCTGAACCTTAGGACATGTAACATACACAGTATAACTGTTGTGCTGCGTGGTCAAGGTTCAACTTCTTGCACCATGATCACAAGCGACTGTTCTAGGATTCTTGTCAAGACCGGGTGTAGTGCATACAACTAAAGGAACAGGGCATACAAACTAGGCTGAACCGACCTTACGCGTATATTACCTTAGTTACAACAGTGGCAAGATACAGATACAAAATTTCCAATACACTGTCTAGGCACAAAACACAGATCAGACCAGAGGACTTGGAACTGGGCGAATAGGTTACTTACAGGTGGCGACCAGGTGTAGGGGGAGTCCCGGGGCAGTCGTCCTCCTGTAGAAGAAACGGGACTCTCACCAGGAGCCGGGTCATCTCAGCTGGACCGCGGGGTGGCGTGGAGGGCGGCCCCTTACTGTCAGGGCCTCGTCATGGTGTTCGGCTCTCTGGACTCGGGCCGAATAGGGCGAGCAGGCGCTCTTATCTGCGCCCACTCTGGGCTTCTGAGCTCCAGCCGGCGGGGCTGGGAAGATCATGCCCTGGGGTCCTGGGGACGCCCCTGGGCGTTTGGGGGTTGCGGACTGCCTTAGGTGGAGTCGCCATCAGGGGTGGTCTGCGGCGGCTCTTCCGTCAGGAGTCCGGCAGTTGGGGACGTCATCGGGGCACCGACTGACTATAGGACCACTTCAGACCTCCTCCAGCTGCAGCTTCTCCAGGGGCTCACCTCTGTGGGGAGAGAAAGAGAGACCCACTCGGCCACAGGAATGATGGTGGGTCAAGCCAGGGATGTCCTCCTTAGGGCACATCTTAGGAGTAGAGGATAGGGAGCGGAGGGTCCTCTGCCCTCCCTGTGCGGACAGTGGCCAACACGGCAGTTCCTTAAGCTCTATGGACTGCAGAAGGTGAATGGACAGTGGCCTGTTCACCATGCCCGACATGGATGGTGGCCTGTGTCATGGTCCTGCACCCTGTAGAGGGGGCGGCCGGAGGATGGACAGTGGCCGATCCTCTCTTCTCGGTACGGACGGTGGCCTGTACTGTGGTGCCAGCACAGGTAACAGCTGAGGAGCGGACGGTGCCCTGCTCTGCCTCGTACCCGACACAGACGACGGCCTGTGTCACGTTGCTTCCCCTAGAAGTGACTGCAGGTGAGGAGTGGAAGTTGGCCTACTCTGCCTCGTGCCTGACACGGATGGTGGCCTGTATCGCGGTCTTGCAGGGGGTGACAGCTGAGGAGCGGATGGTGGCCTGTGTTGCGGTGCTGCCTGGGACTAAGGAGGTAGTCGCACCCTGAACCTAGCAAGGGCTGTCACGGCTTGAAAGTAGGTGGATGAAACTGCTACCTTGGTGGGTCGTGGGTTGAGAGTGAGATGGACGTAAGGTGGTCAGGGATGTGAGCCCCTCTTTGTCTGAGTCTTTACGCTTTTTATCTGCCTCCCTGGGTGGGTGTTGCGACGTCTGCCCCTGCATGGTCTGTACTTAGGGTGGGAGTCATGACATACGTCCCTGTGTCTCCCATCAGGGTGGGCATTTTACCACCATGGTGGGGAAGAAAGTCACGTCCTCGTGGCTGGAGGTGGTACGTATCTGAGAGGGGAGCTTGGTGGGTAGGCGTCAGGTGGTAGAGGAAGCTGGTCCAGTGGTCAGTGGTCTGGTTCGGGTGTTGATGGGGCAAGTAGGTGACGCGGAAGGTGGAGGGGTATTGTGCGTGCTGGAGAAGGCGGAGGAGGTGACGTGTCCTGCGTACAAGCAGGTGTTTTCCCTGGGTTGGAATCCACGTCACTCGCTGGATGCTCATCGTCAGTGATGGTGGTGGGTCAGGCATCTGGTGGCTGTATGTTGACTAGTGGTAGTGCTGCCCTGGTTTTATATGATTTGGAGGTGCAAATCCTCTCCCTGGGGAGTTGAGGGAGGGGAATTTTCCACTTTGTTTGGTGTATGGGGAGGGTGATAGGGGTTGTGTTTGGTGTGTGGGTGGTGGGAGTGGGTGTTTTTGGTGGTGTGGGTGATGTCGGGGGTGTGGGTGAAGGTGTTGTGGTATATCTGGGTGGTGGGCATGAGAGGTGGCCGGATCTGATCGTGGTGGTGGTGAGACCTGGTGTTGGTGGTGACAGGCGGCGTGGTGTGGTGGCTAGTCTTGCTAAGGGCGCTGGTGGTGGGCGTTGAGGTGGTGGTGTGGGTGAGTGAGGTCGTGGAGAGGTTGAAGTGGATGATTTGGTCGGTGTGTGGGTGGCGATGCGAGGTGTGCATTGGTGGGGGCGCGGTGGGAGGTTTGGCGGAGTTGCTGGGCTGGGCGCTTGGGTTGGTGGTGGCAGTGTGACAGTGGGAGGTGAATCCTGAAGTGAGGTCTCTGAAGGGGAGGAGGGAGAAGTGGGTGAGGGAGAGGATGAGGTAGGGGAGAGTGAAAAGTAAAAGTTGTATGAGTCAGATGCGGGGAATGAGGTGGCGGCTGGTGGTGAGGTGGCGTGGTGGGTTGAGGGAGTGGCGGTTGTTTGAATGGGCGCATATGTCGGTTGTGGTATGTTTGATGGGTATCGTGATACTTGATGGTGACTTGGTAGGGGTTGGGGATGCTGGTGATGGTGTTTGGTCCCGTGAAGCGTTGTGACCTGTCGGCGGTAGGGAGTCAAGCAACTACAACCAAGTCTCCTAATTTATAGAGGTTGGTTGTGGTGATGTCGGGTTGTAGATCTTGGTGTTTTTGTAGATGGTGCACTCGTCTTTTGAGATGGTGGAGGGGGTCTGTTGTCGGAGATGTGGAGGGAGGTTGGAGATGCTGCTGCAATGGTGTAATAACTGAACTGAAACTTAACATATTAATCACTGTCCTGGCCGAGATTCGATCTCAGACCCTCGCGCTTGGTATGCGTGCACGTTACCACTGAGCCAAAGAGAGGATCCCCGCTTTGCCTCTGAGCAATGCAGGCTTTTATACTCCCCTTTACACCCCTCTTTTCTCCCCTTGGTGATTAATTTGGTGAGTTTCGAACACACAAGTTAGCGTAAGCATCAGAGGCCACCACTGGGAGGCTGCAGACCACACCGAAACAGCCCATCCCCGGGATGTAAGGACAGGGACACTGTCAGCTAACCAAGGACCAACATCAAATTCCCAACCAAGCCCCGCCTCACATTCCACACCGCTGCCTACCAGTGTAATAACTTAAATGAAACTTAACAAATTAATCTTTGTCCTGGACGAGATTCGATCTCAGGCCCTCACGCTTGGTATGTGCGCACGTTACCACTGAGCCAAAGAGAGGATCCCCACTTTGCCTCTGGGCAACGCAGGGTTTTATACACCCCATTTCAGTGGTAGCAGGAGGGGAGCCTCTCCGAATACCCTTTCGTGTGGGGAGATGTCATCTTGCCGTGGGCAGGTGTTCATGCCCCATTGCACGACCTTGACCTGTGCTGGCCAGTCTTCGTTTTTAGAGTCCTCTGTTCTAGCCTGCACCTGGTTGAAAAGGATGCGATGGTTCCTCTCGAACACTGCATTCCCCTGGGGCCAGTAGGGAGAGGAGTGTGAGATTTTATACCCGAACATGGCGGCTAGTTTTTCCCATATTCTGCCGGTGAATTCCAGGGCGTTGTCTGAGTGCAGAGCTTGTGGGATACCGAAGTAGGGGAAGACTTGACAGACGAGGACATTGGCTACTGTTAGGGCATTGTGTTCCTTGGCGGGGCAGGCGATGAGGAATTTGGAATAGGCGTCCACGAACGTGATGATATATTTATAAGCGGACTTAGGTGAGAGAGGTCCGACCACGTCCACTGATCGTAGTTGCCAGGGTTTGTGGGTCGTGATTTTCCCCAATGGGCCGGCGGTGCGGGTGATGTCTTTGGCCAGATTGCAGGCTCGACAGGCTTGGACAACTTGTTTGGCTAAGTTGGAGGGTCTGGGTGCCCAATAGATGTCACTGAAGACTTGTAGCAGTTTCTTTGTGCCCAGGTAAATGCCATTGTCGAAGTAAAAGTGGGTCATGGCATCGAGGGCGGTGTTCGGATCGAGCACTATGTGGCCGGACTGGGTGAATAGATGATCGCCCTGCTGGTGTAGTTTGGTGAAGATATGTGGTGGTATCCAGGGGGGGATGATCTTTGGTGTGCCACTGGTGGAGCAGGTTGGGTTCGGCGTGGAGAGAGTTGATTGGTAGTCGGGACAGGGCGTCGGCGTTGGTGTGTAATTTTCCAGGGCGATATGAGATTTCGTAGTTGAAACAAGTTGAAATGTAAATGTGAGTGTGGGAAAGGAGAATGAGGGAAGTAAAAGCTGAGGAAGGTGATATGAAGAATACAGGGCAGTGAAGAAAGATAGGATGAGGGAGAGGAGAGTGAGGGAGGGAAGTTTGAGGAAGGAGAGAGTGAAGGGAGAGAGTGAGGATGGAAGAGGAAACTGAAGGAAGAAAGAAAGGGGGACGGGGTGAGGAAGGGAGGAAGGGAAGGTTGAGAGAATGGGGATGGGCAGAGGGTGAGGAAGGCGGGGTACAGAGTGCGAATGAATACAAAGGAAAACAAACAGCAACAGATCTATTGGTCCTTTCGAGGCCGTTTGCTACAGGATAGGTTATAACTAAAGTAACTGTTCTATCTGTCAAAAACAAGGATATTAATAGGAAAGGACGGGAAGGGAGGCAGGAGGGGCAGGGAGGAAGGCAGGGTAAGTGCAAGGAGGAAAAGCAAGATGAAAGCAGGGAGGAAAGGCAGGGTAAGGGAGGACTGAATAGGGGAGGAGGGACAGGGAGGGAGGAAGGACAAGGAGGAAATAAGGGTGAGGCCAGGGAGGGAAAGCAAAGTGAGGGCAGGAGAACGCAGAGTGAGAGCTGGGAGGAAATGCAGGGTGAGAAAGGGTTGAATGAGGGAGAAGAGGCAAGGAGGGGAAGCAGGGTGAGGGCGGGGTGAATGAGGGTGGAGGGGCAGGACGGGAGGACAGAATGAGTATGGGGGAATGGAGGGAGGGAGGGTGCGCGGTGAGGTGCGTGCGGTGCGGTGGGAGAGGTGAGGTGCGAGAGGTGAGGTGGGACAGTGTAGCCTGGGTGGCTGTCAGTCCGGGTGTTCGCTCGCTCACACAGTTTCCCAGCCCCAGTCGCGCCACACCCACACCGACGCCCACTGCCCACCCTCGTGTCTCTTCTCACGCCCTCGCGCCACGTCGCTACGTTCACCACCGCGTCACAGCGGTCTCTCTCGGACTTTTCTGTCGTCTCTTGGTCTCTGTCGCGTCCCGGACACTGCCCCAGGGTCGCGTGTCGTACAGACGCGACCCGGACACTTGCCTCCTCCCGCGAGAGTGTGTTACCCTGTGGCCTAACAACCCCTCCCGCCATACACACACCCGCCCCCCCCTGTGAGGCCTGGTTGCAGCCATTTGCCGTCGCGCCAGGGCATTCGTCATAATCTTAGTTTGTTGAAGTACTTCTTGATGACTGACCATGCACACATCAGCATGATTTAGTGCTCCATTGCCACTCTCCTATTTAGCCCACATGGGCATTGCGTAATGACGTAACCTGACCCCGACCTAACCTCACTTGACCATAGGTGGCCCATGAGTAATGGTTCAACGATGGCTGTGGGCCGCAGAGGGTCGTGGAGGGTGGAGATCGAGGAGGATGGAGGGGGTCAGCCCTCTTCTGGCCCGTCCAACGTGGCTGTGGCTTTCGTGCCCCCACCCCGCGCCGCCAGGGGCTCCATCACATCCTCGGAGGACGCCGGCTCCCTGGGGACGTACAGCGACGAGGAAGATGATCTGCCATACCCCGGCTTCCTGGCCATCACCTGGGGATGCCTCTACCAGACCACTGCTCCACGCAACTACTGTCTCGCCATGATCACCAACCCATATCCTTTTATGCTCACACTGCCATAACTACTCTGCCCGCGCGCTGGATGTCACTAAAGAATATCTAAGGTGAAGCCCAAACTATAGTGTAGTCTGAAGTTAACATCACTACAGTCACACGTAAATCGGCTTGATATTACCAGCACCTTTCCAGTCATAAATAATAGCTTTATAAATGCATGTGCAGAGATTAGTCTGCAAAGTAGTAAATCTGCAGGGTTCACATCGGACACTTTCTCGCCAAGTATGATTCAGTACCTCTAGATTCTCTCGGTCTCAAACAGTATATGAGTGAGACAGAGCGAGAGAAAAGGACCTACGTAAGGAATAGTCGGTTTGGTATATTCCCGCCAGTCACCACAAGACACCCCACACCATCACCATCACACCACCAGCCGCCACCACCACCACCACCACCACCGCTGCTTCAAATCCCGTTTCATACGTCGACGATACTCCATCTTACCCAGCCGTCAGAATGGGACTCCTGCCTTTACTGCTGCTGCTTAGGTGAGTCAAACTTCGCTGATTTATTATGACCTATAGTCGGTTCGTTGTTACCTGCTGGAGTGATGACATTCCCAGATGAAGTGCAACGAGTCAGGGTCATTATCTCGTTGCTGTTCGGAGCTTCGTAATACCTTTTTCTATTCTTTTGCCAGACGCCTTAATCCCGTAAGGGGTGGCCACAGACAAATCGCCTCCATGTCGCCCTGTCCCCCGCCATTTCATTGCCCTGCTCCCTGTTCACACCCCCCTCCCTCATATACCTCTCCACTCCATTCCTCCATCTCATCCTTGGCCTCCCCCTCCCTCCCCCCCTTCCACCTCACTCACATACTGTACACTCTCCTCGTCAGTCTCTCACTCTTCATCCTCTCCACATGGCCAAACCACTTCAATGTGTTTCTCCTAACGCCTATCACAACCACATCCACACCACAACGCTCCTTCACTTTCTCATTTGTCAGTCTGTCTCTCCATGTGACTCCACATGCTCCTCTCAAATAACTCATTTCCACTGCTCTCATTCTTGACTTCTGTCCCTCCAACAAGGTCCAAGTGAAGTGAATACTCTTTTCGTAGCGATTATTTTTGTATATTACACCATTTTTTTTTTTTTTTTTTTACATTTTTAGTATCAATATACTTTGTTTCAGTAAGGCACAATAGGATGGAAAAGGTGTAATATACGAAACACATCGCTAAGGAAGAGTTTTTCGAAGCCTCCTGTCCCACCCAGAACATTGCCCTCGGTTATGGAGCAGGAATGAATTTCCTTTGTTACTGTGGGTTAGCTTGTTCTTACCTGACGAAATTGGGTCACTCACATCATCATCATCATCATTTTCATCGTCATTATCATCGTCATCATCATCATCATCATCATCACTCACACATTCAGAATAATAAGTCGTAACTGCATTCGATGAACGTTGGTTATGGCGTAAGGATGAGTTTTCTTGATTACAATAGTCGATTTTGTTTATTTTGTTTTTACCTAACGGAACTGGGCCACTGTCACATCTTGAATACTAAACTGTGGTTGCATCAGATTCCGTAAGCCTTAGTTAGCTGTGAAGTAGGAACGGATCTCCTTAGTTACTACTAAATTCGACCTTCCTGACTGACTACACTTGGCCATGATTTGGATAAGGAAAAGGAGTCAGGATCTTTTCAGGTTAGAGTAAAATGCGTCATGTTTACTTTTCACAGTTTATCCCCTTCAGTTCCATGGCTTTTTTTATTTTATTTTTGCATCCTCCAGACGATTTTATTCAGCATAAGGGAGAATGTATGACGTGGAGGGGTTAGATAGCCTTCATTAACCCTTTCAGTCCTGTGGCCCTCTCTTTAAGCCGAAGAGAACTGCGTGGAAGTAGAAAGAATAAAATGAAAATATATGCATCGAGATGGCTAATGGTGGAACTTCCCCTTAACCCATTAATACCTCAACGTGCTTCATATTGTATTTTGGCAACTATCAAACTTTATTATTATTATTATTATTATTATTACCGTATTATTATTATTATTATTTAGGCTCAGAAGAGACGTTTCAAACTCCGGGGGTTAGACGTAGCCTTCATGATCTCATCTCTGTATGGGGGCAAGAAACTCCTTTGGTGGTATTATTGTTTTGTGGGCACGGCTCAGTCTGCTGGTGTGGGCGTGGGTGTGGGCGTGGAAGTAGGACATGCATAAAAATTCTAGTACAGGCACTGACAACGCCGACAGAGCTGTCCCCGCAACACAAGCGAAATCGACCACGGGAGTATCGGAGATGCATTGTTTATAGGCCACGCTGTTTGATAAAGAAAAATAAACTAAAATAAAGCCATTGAAGTGAGAATAACTAAGAATAAAATTAGTTGTTGTTAGCCAGAATGAAAAACCAAAAACTGTGTCTATAAAAGCAGTGTGTTTAAGTATACCCCGTAGTTGATTTGCTTTTGCTTGAGGGCAGTTTTGCGTCCTTTTGCAGTTTATTGTTTTTCCTCGTAGCTCAGAGTCAGAATAAGACACTGCCACGGCCCTGCATCCATTCCTCGGGTCTTCTTTGTGACTAGCACCATTATTACGGCTCAGCATTCAAGATGGAGATGTGGCAAATGCGCATATAGTTCGTTTATTTTAACTAGGCAAAGATTTTCCGTTCATTTGTAACATATTTCCTATAGATTAGTGGCAAAATAAGAAAGTACTACAGCTAAACACTTTTCCGTAGCACTTCTTCGTGACTAACACCATATTCTAGTGTAAATTTCTTGTTGCTTCAACATTCAAGACGGAGATTTTGCAATTTTACACCAAGTTAAAATAAACAGGGTACAGTGTAAATGAAAAAACGAAAGGGATCTCCAGTAAGAAAAAAAATGCCATTCTTCATCTTTAATGCTGAGATGTAACAGTTGATTAACATTAGAATATGATGCGAGTCATGAAGAAGTGCTTTGGAAAGGATGTAGAGCCATTGAATTGTCTTACTCTGTCACTGAACTACGTAAAACAAGCTTCAAAAGGACGAAAATCTGGGCCAAGTTAAGGTGAAAGCTAACTCATTTATCCCCACCTCTTCAGTTCCAGAGTTCTTTCAGGATGTTAGATGTGTGTGTGTGTGTGTGTGTGTGTGTGTGTGTGTGTGTGTGAGAGAGAGAGAGAGAGAGAGAGAGAGAGAGAGAGAGAGAGAGAGAGAGAGTCTTCAAGTCTTTCTGTTGCCACTGGTCTCGTCTCCCTTCCACGCCACCGTCACCGCACTCCAATGCTCCTCAGCCCCACCTTTCCACTTCGTTTTCGTCCTTCTTCTCTGACCGCTAATTAACAGAACTTCCTTTCCTGTCTCTTTTACTCTTTAGTAACAGAAACTCACCCAACTTCCACTTGCTCTCCTTGTTAACAGAAACTTACTCTCACCTTTTTTTTTCTCTTTATTTATAGAAACTCACTCGCCTCTCCTTTTGTCTTTATTAATAGAAGCTCACTCTCAGCTTCCTCTTTATTGACAGGAACTTTCTCTCCATTTACTCTCTTTATTGTCAGAAACTTCCTTTCACCTTTTCTGTCTTTATTCGAAACTTCCTCTCACATTTTTTGGCTATCAGAAACTTCCTCTTAATTTCTCCTTCTCTCTTTATTAACAGATACGTACTCACACCTATCTTTATCCCCTAATTAATAGAAACTTTCTCTCATCTCTCTTTATCAGCTGAAACTTCCTCTCGTTTTATTCTCCTTGTCACAGTCGTAACTTTATCCCTTTACCAGTGGAGAGGGAAGTATTGGGTATAGACGGGAGAAAAGTATGTCTTCTCTTCAGCCTCAGAACTTCACAGTTAACCCCAACTGTACTGATGGGAGGACGTCTGATTAGTGTTGAGAATTTAGCATTTTTATTTTCCTGTTTCTTTTCTTTTCTCTTTTTTGCCTAAATCTAGAGATATTAACTTCTATTTTGCGGAAATTTTTTACGCTTAGTGGCAAAAAATCAAGTTATTCTCATGCTATTTCCACAAACTTTTAGCGATATTCCTGTGATGATAGGTCTTGTTCCAGCAATTTTTTTTTGGATATTTATGCATTTGTCATTATTCTAGTTTTTTTTTCTTTCTTTTTTGAGAGCATGTTTAGTGGTATTTATAGCTTTGGTTTTGGCGGGATGGGCAAGAATGAGGGGGAGTTTGCAGCCACGCTTGATCAAATCGCAAACTAAACGCCGAAGTAGAGATAAATATATTTGTGAGAAACAGATGTGTATTGTAGACCTGCAAGAGGTGGAGTAAAGCCGCTTGTATACAGGGAGACTTGAAGTAGTCGAAAGAAATAACTAATAACGAATGGTGATTTAAAAAATTTTGGCGTTGTCGCGGTCACTGCAGAGGGGCTCTGGGATTGGATGTGTGGGTATGGAAAGAAACTAGAAAGATGGACTGAAGGGGGTCAGAGAGAGGGAGACTTGAAATGGCTGGAAGGAACAAGAAGAGTATTGGCTAGAGAGAAACTTACAATGGCTTTTGTTGCTGCTACGTTTAATGAACTCTGGGATTGGGTGTTTGGGTATGGAGAAGGAGATCTGAGAGGAAAAGGGAATGAAGGAGGTAATGAGGGAGGGAAGCCTGGAACAGTGGAAGGGAAGGGTACTGACGATCAGTAACAAGAGACACTTTCAGCTATATTTGTTTTGGTCACCCTAGGCGAACTATTAAACTGGGCAATAGAAAATGAAGGGTGAAACAGAGAAATATTTGGATTTAAGAAGCCCAAGAGGGAGGGAAACTTGGAGTGGTTGAAAGGAACAATAACATCGATAGGCAGTAAAAGAAACTTGACCTCTTTAAACAGGACTTTGTTTTAACGGCACCAAGGGAGGGTTCAAACAGCCTATATTCCCTCCTGCACTGCGTTGGCTTCCTTCTCTGGCTTATTCTTGCTTTCCTCAGACGATTTTGTGCATATCGGGAAAGCTACTTCGACTGGAGGGGTTTGACATAGCCCTCATCGACCTTTTCAGTAAAAAAGAGATGTTCAGATGGAAGAGAATATTACACCCACATAATAAAGATGTGTTTACGTGAAAATGCAACGATTTCGGCCCAGAAGAAACTTAGAAATATTTCATTTGCCACCATTGATGAACTACAGTCCTTTTACATTTTGCAGCTTAGTTTACATAGTTCATTGACAAAATATTATAATGCTGTGGCTTTACATCTTTCACAAAGCACTTCTTCGTGACTTGTATCATATTCTAGCGTTCACCTTTTGTTACAACTCGTTATTCAAGATGGAGAGATGACAATTTTAGGCTAAATTAAAGTAAAAAATGTGTGGGTATTGGGCACCAGAATACGAAACTAAAGATGGAGTTGTCGTCGTCGTAGTCGTCGTTGCTGTTGATATTGTTGGCTGCCCCGGTGAATTGCAGGCTAAAGCTACACCTCCTGCAGCCCTCCGTTCTTCTTTCCGGGGCTAGGGAAGGGAGTTGAGGGAAGTTTGTACTAGTATAACCTGGCAGTGGAGCCGCCCAGCTACATCAGTGCCACTATGAAGAGGCTTTCCTCTCCCGCACTGGCCTCGTGTTCTGGTGGAATTAGGAGATTTTCTTGCACCTGTCCTCAGCTCTATACAGGGTTGTCCATAAACAGCGCTTCTCTAGAAGTGCACCTGGCGGTAATTTGTGTTGCGGGGACGGCTCAGTCTGCTGCTGGCGTGGTTAGGCAGTGGGAGTAGAAAAAAGAATAAATGATGGAGGATAGACATTGATAACACACAGTCGTCCCGGAAACACACGAGAAATCTCCCACTGGAGTAAAAGAGGAGAGCTATACGTGGACTACCTCGTATTTTCCACTCTATGCGTAAACACTTTCAGGTTCAGTGACTGAATGCTAGAGTTATCCCGAGCATGAGAGAATAAACTGCGATATCAACACTATGAACACTTCTGGGTTTATGCAGCTTACTCCAAAATGAAGAAAATCGTCTCGCGTTATGTGAAACAGAATACCAGAATTTTGCTGTCCATGGAGGGATTACTATACTCGTTTTACCCTACCTTGGCCTAGATTTGCGTCCTTTTGCAGCTTATTTTACGTAACTCAGAAAAAGACAATACTGTGGCTCTACATCCTTTCTATGACACTTCTTCGTGACTAGCATCGTATTCAAATCCTGATCTATTGTTAAAATCTGCAGTGAACATGGAGAGAGGGCAGTACTGGGCCAGGTTGGAGATGAAAGGGTATAGTAATGATGTGAATACTCTCGGGTTCCTTTGATTTTCAGATGAATTAATTCGTTTGGTATGAAATGAAAATATAGTTCTGGGAAGACGTGATCATGAATCTCTCTCTCTCTCTCTCTCTCTCTCTCTCTCTCTCTCTCTCTCTCTCTCACACGTTATTTATACAATTTGAACATCGATATGGCTTTCAAAAATAGTATACAGGATAGTCTATAATATGTAACGATACTCAAAGTTGCCGGGCGATTTGTTGTGTGTTGCAGGGACGGCTCAGTCAGTGTTACCAATGTCTATCAAGCTTCATTTATTCACTCCCTACTCCTACTGCCACACCGACGCCCGGACCAGCAGACTGAGCCGCAACACACACCGCCAGATGAGTGTTTCGTGCAGTGCTATCTACGAACCACCCTGCCCATGGGGATACTGACGTGCTATGTGTGGAGATATGCTGATGAGAGAAGCGATGGAGAGCCTGTAAGATGAGTGCACTAGCGAAGAGATATACTTTAGTTCTTTCACTTTAACTTGACCCAGATTTTCGTCCATTTGTAACTTATTTCACTTAGCACAATAGCAAAACAAAAGAAAAAAGAAAAAGAAGAAAGGAAAGCGAAAAAGAAAAAAAAAAGAAACAATACTACGGTTCTACATCCTTCCCATAGCACTTCCCCGTGACCAGCACCATTTTCTAACGTTAATCTAATGTTACAACCCAGTATTCAAGATGGAGACCTGATATTTTCACACCTAAGTTTAGTGAACAAACTACAGGTGAACACAAAGTCCCAAACGTAATATAGGCCAGTTCGGTGCCACCCTTATTCTTCGCCTATACTCCTTTTGCTCTAACTGAATAAAGGACTAAAATCAGGACCAAGTTAAGGAGAAAGAACAACAATTCACACCCCATTTCCCCATTTCCTCAAGCCTCTTCGACGTATTATTGAAAACACGCATTTTCTTCACTACGTCTGGGCAACTTGAAGGCTAATATCACCATTTAATTAAACTAACCACTTTGAAACGAGAAACTTGGAGCGGGAAACTTGGGGGCGCCTGTGTGGGAAAGATGGGAAGATGTCTGCTATATTCCTTCCGCCTTAACTTGGCTCAGATTATCGGCTTTTCGTAGCTTATTCCACGTAGTTCAGTGGCAGAGAGAGACAGGACTTTCACGGCTCTGTATCATATCCATTGAACTTCTTTGTAATTAGCGTCATAATCTGCTGTTAATATCTTGTTATAACTCGGCCTTCAAGAGGATGGGACGGCAATTTTAGGCCAAGTTTGAGTAAAAAGGGTATAGCGCATGGCAAGTAAATGATGTATGCTTGCTGCTTAGGGGAGTAATTCCGTAAAATTCTAATTCAGTGGTTCATTATATTTAGTGTCCTTGCAGCCAACCAGACAATTTATTTATTTTATTTATTTATTTAGAGCTTTGGAGAGATTATTTTATGACAGGGGTGAGTGAAAGGAGGCAATGCGTGTTGAGGTGTATACTGTGCAAAATAAATCGCTTACGGAGAGGGTTTAAGACATTTCCATATCAACAAGAAAACGGCACATAGTCATATGGGGGATCGGGGAAATGCCAGAATAAAAATAAATTAAAGTGCTGAGGTTTATAACATTGAGAAAGACATAAATTTACTAATATAAAATGTTATTCCAAAAAGATTAGCCTTTAGATGTGCCACGTAATAAATCGGTTCAAGAAAGAACGAAAGCGGGAAATAAAGAGAAAGACAGAATGAGAGAGAGAGAGAGGAAGAAAGACAGACAGAAAGAAAGAGGGAAAGAAAGAGAGGGAAAGAAGGAAAGAGAGAAAGAGAAACAAGAAAAACAGAGAAAGAAAAAATAGAGAATGAAAAAGAAAGAAAATCAGCTTAATAAGAGTATATTCAATTCTAACTTTCCTATTTTACATTCTGGCTGCTCTCATGAAACACGTGAACAGGTGAAATTTTGCAAAACTAATTTCCTCTGGCTTTCACAAACCTTATTCTTTTTTTGCCAGCCTTATCATGACGCCGGTGTACGATTACAAAGCCATCTTCAGCGCTCCGCCGTGAGAAGCACCCTGTTTACTTGAAGATGCTGCCTGTCTTCGCTGCTTTGGTGTTTGGGTGAAATGAGAAAATGAGAACGTTGAGTGCTTTCAGGAGGACGAAGGAGAATGACCGGGTTTCTTATTAAAACTTCCCACATCCCTGTGGGAAGTTTTCTTGTTAATTATTAATATTATTATTATTATTAGTGGTAGGTAGGGGTGCTCACCATCCACTCACTCGATGTAGTGCTGCTCTCGGGTGTCTGCCCTTTCCTCTCCTCCATCCTTCTTTCCTGCAATCCTCTTCTGTCTTTCTTTCCTTCATTCTTTCCTTGTCTTCTGCTTATGGGTGACTTTACACTCCCTCTTCTGTCTTTCGTTCCTTCATTCTTTCCTTGTCCTTCTGCCTGTGGGTGACTCTACACTGAGTGACAAGCCAGATGGAAACGTTTCCTGTACACCAGGAAACGATTTACTTCGCTGGATGGTAACCATATAACCAAATTTTGGCGCCTGGTTGCTTAGTGAGTAATTAAGGCGTTCCAGTCGGATTGAGCCGGTGAAGGTTTATATCCAAGGGGTGGTTGGGGTTTGTTGCTCACGTAATGCCAGTCAGGGATGAGTGAGGCTGGTCACTCTCATCTTAAATGTCAGGACCAACTTGCCTAGCCCCGGGCTCCTACGCTTCTCTATGGAGTGACCTAGGATTGGATAATGGATGGATGGATTATTATTATTATTATTATTATTATTATTATTATTATTATTATTATTATTTTCATCATTATTTTAACATTACGATATTTCAAAGGCTATTTGGCCTAGAGCCTTCAAACTTGGTCAGCTCAGTCCGGCAGCTGCCTGCTTCTTTTAGCCAAATATGGTGGCGATCCACAGCTGGGTCTCTGAATATTAAACGGAACAGAGCAGAGTGAGTCAGCCACGCTGTTTCAAGAACCAATTAGGCTAGGAAACTGAAATTTTGCCACAATGTAGCCTTAAGGCGGGCGCAGTGTGGAAAGGAGTATGGTTGCAATCGGTTGATTATTCTCTGAGATCGACTGGGGTTAAAAAAAAAAAAAAAAAGGACTTTTTCGGATTTTCCAGATGTCACCTGAATTACCATGAAGGATTAAAGCCAGAGCCACGAACCTTGGCAGACTTATACTCGTAGATTGTGATGCTCTAAGGTGAGATGCACATGATAAGTGACCCTGAACTCGAGGTTCCTTTATAGCTCGGCTTAATGGCTGTGGGAGGTTTTCCTTTATCAGAATTGTCCTTGGAAAATTTAGCGGTGTTCTGCTTATTATTATTATTATTATCATTATTATTATTATTATTATTATTATTGTTATTATTATTTATTTATTTATTTATTTATTTTTAAGTATTTTTTTACTGCATGATCGTTATTAACAAAGATAACACACTTCTTTAAGTCCCAGCCTTCTCCTAGAACATGACCCGCAATAGGCCATTTCAAATCTATATTCTCTTTTGTGGTACCGGGTGAAAAGGGGCAAGGGGGACACGAGCTTCCGGGCATAAAAATAATACTTTCTTCCAGTTACAAATTAGACGCGCTAAACAATACCCCCACCCCCCACACCACCCTTACCCCCTATTAAACTCTCATTGGCCGAGGAAGGTCTCTAACACATTTTCTTAACCTATTTATTTTGCTTACTACACCTTACTGTCCTCTTTTATATTGCTTCAGTCCTTCCAATGCCCTCCTACTCTGCATTAATAACGTACACAAGGATACCAACCAGCCATATCCAGAAATAAATCGCTAAGGAAGAGGTGCTACGGAACCTCCTTACCAGATGAGAACACAGGCCATTCCGCTAAAAAAAAAAAAAAAATAGGAGACGGAAATTGTGCTTCTAGAGAGGATTATTATTTTTTTTCTGACACCCACGTTCATAATCTCTTCAATACGATAAAGTCTTCATTTTCATCGCTCAGGCATTAGACAAATTTTCCAGCGATAGTTTATGCAACTAGTAATAATGGAGTTGATTTAAGGCTATATGTAATCCCTCCACGTCGAAAAGTCTCCCCTGAGCTGGAAAGAATTTGGAGATTGCAAGAATTAAAAAAAAAAAAAAAAAAATCTGGTATGAAGGTTGAAATTATAACACTAAGAGGGAAGAAAAAAACTTATACGATTTTTATTCTAAGCTCTTTGCAAATTAAAGCTCCATGCAAACTTAAGCTCCATGCGGACTTAAGCTCCGTGGAACTCTAAGCTTCATGCAAAATTGTGTGTGTGTGTGGGGGGGGGTGAGTGTGTGTGATTTTTGCAGTTTCTTTGGCTTTCTGTTGTCGCTTCTTTGCTTATAATTGTCACGCAAGCTGTATTAGCCATTATATAGAGGGTGGTTCATATATAACACAACCCAGTGCTCATGTGTTTCGGGGACGGCCCACTGTTATCAATATACTCTACAACATTGTCTTCTTCACTCTACCCTTTTCATGCTCTATAACGCTTTCTCTCTCTCTCTCTCTCTCTCTCTCTCTCTCTCTCTCTCTCTCTCTCTCTCTCTCTCTCTCTCTCTCTCTCTCTCTCTCTCTGTCTATCTATCTATCTATCTATCTGCTATTATAAAGAGACGGAATATTGAAGCTTGCCAGAGACCTTTATATATATATTTCACTCCAACGTTGGATTACTGTTAGTGTACGTTAGCTGGGATTTCAGGGTGATCCACGGTGACTGTCAATCTGCCTGTCTATCTGTCAGTCTGTCTGTCCATCTATCTCTCTGTCTGTCTGAATAAAATCGTCTGGTGTTCACGGGAATAGAACACAAAGAGTTATCTCGAGCGACAGAGGGTTAACGGAGACAGTATGGACACGCAGGCTCCTATGTCCTACTCTCAGCTGGGTATAATCGTCCGTCGTTAAATTAAAAGAGAGAGAGAGAGAGGGGGGGGGGAAGAGAGAGAGAAAGAGAACGTCTGCAAAATTAGTAGGGGTGGGCAGAAAGCAGCAAAAATCATCAAGTCAGCACTACAGCTAAGAAAGAAGCTTAGAGAGGTTTGAGTTGATATTCCTTCTGGCCATGTAATTTTGTGTTTGTATGCAAAAAATGAAGTCAGTCGGGCCATGCATGCGCGAGTTATGGCGGGTTAAACACTGGAAAAAACGCGCAATTATGTCAATCTTCTTAGTTTCTTAGCCCACTTGACCAGTGGAACTACGTATGTACAGTCTATTACAAACACATCATAAGACTCGCTATTACCGTGGATAGGGCAGTGGCTATGCGCAAAACCTGCCATCAAGCACGCAGCTGCCTTTACCTACAGTACAACAGTCAAGTCACAATGTCTATAGGTATACGCATGTGCAGTTCTGTTTCCGAGTAACGCACAACTGCAAATGTTGACTATGGAGAGTTATATTTTTCAGTGCTGAAGAAAAAGCCCAAAAAGAATGCCCCCTCCCCCCCTCCAAAAAGTGGTGCTCGAGGTGGTCGCTAGTACGAGTATATAGCCGTAGATACTTACTCATATATAACAGTACAGCTTAACATCAGTGATGTTTATCATTGCTGCAGATGTACATCAAGAATGCTAACTTTGATTTTAAAAAAATACGCAGTTGGTT
>JAGKTI010010665.1:0-28017 GCA_018397915.1 Birgus latro
TCTGCCATCACTTCTTAAGGTAGCTGTGCTTTGAGGGGTATTTCCTTACATGAATAGCCTACAGTACAGTAAGTCCATGTCACTGTAGGCATTTTATGCTAACCAGGCCCAGTTTTTTTTTTTTTTTTTTATGCAGCTCAATGTCGTAAAAAGAGAATGATATGGCTCTACATTCTTCCCATTACACTTCCTTATGATTAGCATATATAAGTATTATTTTAGTATTACAACTTAGCACTTAAGATGGAGAGATGGCAGTGTTAGGCCAAGTTAGAGTAGAAGCAATATAGTTGACTACCGGTATTTTGACATTACAAAAGAACTACCTTTTTGATGTTACGGAAGAATTCCTCATCATGGTTCCTCTTCTGCCTGTAAAGCTGATATGCCAGTTTCTCTCCATCTTTACACTATCAGTAGTATGGGAAAAGTTTTGATATTTTGGTAGATATCTCTGGTTTAAAAAGAGGACTGGCTGTACTCTATTGTGCTGCAGTTGTGGCCGGTGGCAATGAATGGACGTGCCAAGGATATGTTGAGGCGTTGGCAAAGAAAGGCATCAATATCCTCCTGCTGTCAGACAGATTAGCGGGAGGGAATGTGGCACAAGGGATTGGTGAGTACAATTTTGTTTTTTCACCATGTTGCAGAATATATTTGAATTCTTATTTGATAAACTCATTTATGGTTATCTGGAGGACTTATATACCAAGGCCATGGTACCTGACAAGGTAGGTATTTGATACTTTGCATCTTTTTCAACTACCATACATCCATATAATGTTATTGTAACCCAGTCAGACCCTTAAGACAGTTCTTTTATCTCTCTTCAGACACCAGTCAGAAAAGTAGCCCCATGTATATTCTGCCTTGTACTGTTTCATAATTATTACATAACTACCATACTTGATGGGGTCACCACATACTGTACCTGCACTAGAGAAAGAGAGAGAGAGAGACTGATTCCATCCCACCACTCCTACCACTTTTAGTGTAGTTTTATGATGTGCAGAAAATACATGGTTTATAATCTTTCTCCCCCATTAGAAATTTACAACCCACTTGTAACCCTCTTCTTCACACTTGACTGTTTTGAGTGCTGTCCACCAAAAGGGTACATCAGTTCACTGCATGGGATTGCCCTCTAGGGGCAGCTACATGGTGGTTGCATACATGCAGTTGATGGGTCTGCTTGACCAGACAGTCCAGGGTTACTTTATTACTACATTCCAGTATAACACAATGAATTGAGAATGTCAAGATGGATATTTAATATCACACTGAGGGATGAAGCAACATATGCAAATTTTAGAGGAGGCTTAGCCACTGAGATTGTTAATGAGGTGATATATATGGTTTGGCTGAGATGGTGTCAATGTGTAGAGAGCATATATGACAGCAATTTGAGTGAAATGGTGTACTCAGTTGAAAGGGATCCTCAACCAGGTAACTGATGGTTTCATAGCAAGTGTTGATACTGTTTGTGTTTTTGTCCTAAAACAAATATTTCTGGATGGATAGTGTACTCCATTCATAGCATGAAGTTCCTTCTTTAAGCTGCATTGATGAAAACAGCAGGCATATACATGCATGAAAACTTACTGGAGACTGTTTTCAAGTGCCTCATCTGCTGTTTCAAAATGTAAAGACAGAAAAGTTTTTACTCTTACAATTGCTTATACACATTACAAATGAAAATGCCTCAGGGTTAGGAGATGATAAGTAAGCAAAGAAATGGACAAATTGGTGGATCAGTAAATTTATCAGGCTGGAATGGGGTGCTGAAGAGGAATGCCATCAAGCACTAATATACAGTAATCAGGCAGCTTAGCTGCCAGGGTATACAGATGTTCCTCAGCAATTCCTGTATTAAAAGAGAGGATAAAGGACTGCAGGAGGAGGCAACTTAAGCATGCAGTTCACCATGCTCATGTGACGGATGAGGCTGGGGCCACAACACCAACAAGACTGGGGTAGTAGCAGTAGATCAACTCTGGTCTGTCTAGTCTTGCAGACTAGTTAACCTCCAGCAAGAAATCACCCCTGCAGGGCTTTCCCATGCAGTGAACTGATGTTCTCATGCAATGGACAGCAAGACATGGGGAAAAGTGCAGAGGTTTTGTTCCTCCATCCAGGTAACAGGGGCACCATAGTAGGCTCCACATCATCCCATTATTTGATTATATGATTACCTCCCTGGGTAGTAAGTGGTTTCCTGAGTTATAGGAAACCATTATGCTTGTTACTCAGTGTAGAGTCAAAAGAAGAACTAGGCAGCACTGCATCCAATGAGTGGATGATAGTCACCACCATGTACCACTAAAAGGCTGGGGTGGAAATGACTGACAATGATTACAATATTAGAGAAAACTGGGAGAGACCTAGTACTTGCAGTGGACTGACAGTGCTGATTATGATGATACTCCAGAAGTCATATTGCTGTAACTTTTAGTATAGTAAATGTACCAACCAACCTCTTATTAATCCCCTTTAAATATAAAGGTCCAAGGCAATGCTACAGTAGTTCAGTACATTTAGACATGTATGGCCACCCATATTGAATCACTTGATCAGAAAGCCTTATACTGTACATTATATTTAGTTCTTCTACCTTCCAACAATTTTATTAAAATAAACACATTATCTCTAACATCATCCTTACTCCTGGGAACCCTCTGACATGAGATGTCTGTCACAAAACTTCCTCGAGACTTCTCATTTTATACATACTTCTCATACTCTGTTTCCTCATCCTTCACTCTCTCCACTATACAGTTCCACTATTTTCTTCCAGACCACTTAAAGTCTTCTCCATCTAATGGTACCCTCAGTCATTTTCATATACTGTACTTTCATTGCACTCTGTCTGTGTGCTACGTCCCACTATCAATGACTTTCTGCAGCACTTTTATCAGTGTGCTCAGTCATACTTTCACTGACTTCCTCTGGCACTCTGTCTGAGTGCATTCTCTGAAGTTTTTTTTTTTTTATCATCTCAGTGTATTCACCACATTGGCACTCAGTTTTAGCATCATTGCTTTCTTTTCCTGTTTTGTGCAGGTGATGCATATGGTGTGGTGACTGAAACCGTGCAAACAAACTTTGAGAATGGAGCTGAAGTTCTCAAGCGGCATCTCCAAGACAAAGATGTTGGGGTTGTGGGTAAGACACCTAAGCCCAGGTTTGAGTAAGAGTGACTGTGATATACTGTAATGCCATAGTGGATCCAGTTTGCATTATCTTAAGAAATTGTAGATACTCCTTATTTCATGTTGTTTTGCAGTTGTTCATTACCAGTTCTGTATTAAGTTACCAATGAATTAACACATGAAGGAGTGTCTGAAGCAGCAAAGAGTACAATAGTGACATCTTTCTTATTTTATCTTTGCTAATGCCAGTAAGGCCAGTAATATTCATAAAGCATGTCTGGGTCAGGTAAATGAAAGTTAACTGAAATATGGTGAAGTAGTAGACTCTTCTGGTACTGTGCATGAAATTTTATGTTATTCTCTAAAGCTGCAAAAAAAAAATTCATATAGACAGGGTGTCTTCCTTCCAGCAAAAATTTTAATTCAGACCTACTTCTTGCGATCATGCTAAAAGTTTCATTCAGACATACTTTCTTTCCGTCTTGTGATCTTAGCACCTCAAGAAGTTTAATCAATACCTGTTTTCCTCCCTTCCTGCAAAATTATCACCTCAGGAAGTTAAATGCATAATAGTTTGTTCCAGCTGACTTCTTCCCTTCCTGCAAAATTACTACTCAAATTCAGGCTTACTTTCTTGCTGTAGTGGTGAGTGCTGGCATAGGAGGGAGAGTATGGGAGGAGGGAGCCATAGGGTGCCTGGTGATGCTGGGGGCTGTGGTGCGTCAACTGCTGCCTGGCATGGTGAGGCAGGGCCAAGGTGGCGCCATCATCATCGTCATCACACCAACACAGCCGCTACATCTTCGCACTCCCCAAGCCATTCACCTCTACACTGCTGTGCTGGTAAGACAAAGTATTGCCATGAATATCTTTATCAATACTGCTGTAAGATTTTCATTGTCAGTATTTCTTTCATCATCATCCCTGCCATTATCATCATCATTTCCATCATCGTAATCATTGTCATCATCATCACTATATCCATCATCATCATTATCACCATCACTATCATCATCTCCAGCATCATCATCATCATCACCCTTATCACAACCTTTCCATGTCTGCAGTACACAAGCAATCCATCTATATACTGCAGTCATTACAGTATTGTCAGAATTGATATTATTTTTTGCACTCCATCCATCCATCATGCAATCCTGTGTTGCCCCATCAGGAACTTGGGTGCCCAGGGTTAGGATGGTCAGTCCAGACATTTAAAACAATGGCACCAGTCATTTGTCTCTGAGTAATATTAACAATAATCTCCAACCACCCTTATGATTGTACAAGTCACTTCAAGCACCTTAACCCACTAGACTACCAGGCAGTTATTTGTTGCTTATGTGGTTTATTTTCATCATCATTTTTATTACTGTTATTTCCACTACCATCATAATCCCTATCATTGTTATCATCATCATCATCATCATCATCCCCACTAACATATTGTTGCTGTATGCAGATGATAGCAAGGACTGTGATGTTGGGAAATTTAGAAAATGGAGGGAGGGTAATGTTATGCAGTGTAGGGGTTTCGGACTGAATGTAGAGAAGACAGAGAGTATGGTCACTGGGGTCGACAGGGGCTTGTTGATGGTGAGTGGTCAGTGATTTTGATCTGTACTGTGGTAGGTTTAGATTTTCTAGCACTTGTTTACCAGTAAAGTCTGTATCTGGTAGTTTAACTCCTTCAGTCTGATAACATAATTTGTATTTTATTCTTGCTACCATTAGACAATTTTATTTACTTCTAGGGCAGATCTCTAGTACTGAAGAGTTAATAACACTAATATTCCTTCAGTTCTAAATGTCCCCTGAGTGAAATATAATCGTAAGTAGCAAAAACAAAGTGAAAAATATATCACTACACTGAAGGCATTAATTCTACAGTATGTGTCATTATTAAAGAGATATAAATACTGTAATTGTGAACAGAAAAATTAGATATAATGTGCTCAATAAATCACTGAGGAAGAGGTGCTAGGAAACTTCCTTGACCAATGAGAGTAGGCCTCTTTGTGCCATATGCAGTAATGGAGTTAGTAGTATAGTAGCACAATCATGTATGGTATTTGTGGAGGTGGAGCTAGGATTCCAAGAGCTTGAATGGTGAGTGAATGGGAGTGTGGCTCATTCAGTTGGGCAGACTTTGGTTTGTATCTCGGTCTTATTTAATTTTTTATTTATTTTTTTCTGGCTCTCTGGACCTTACCTCACCTTATCGGTGGGTGGGAAAGGAAGTCTGGATGATGATGATGAAAGATAGATTGCAAGGTATACACAGTTACAGGTGTGCTATATGTAAGGGAGATCATGTGGTTTTGTTGACACTGTAGATCACTATAGGGGATGTGGCTCTTGAGTGTGCTGATGAGTTTGCAACTTTATCCTTTCACCCCAACTTGGCCCAGATTTTTTGTCCAGAGCTTATTCGCATAACTCAGTGACCGAAAAGGACAATACTGTGACCCAACATCCTTTTCACAACACTGTTTTTTATGACCAGCACCATTTTCTAGTGATAATCTCTTGTTACAGCTCAGTATTCAAGATGGAGGGGTGGCAGTTTTATGCTTAGTTCAAGTGAACAGAGTATATTGGGGGATATGGTTAGTGCAGGAAGCTGGTAAAGAAGCCAGTTCAGTCACAAAGTGGCATTTTTATGCCAAGTTAAAGTGAACAGTGTATAGTGGGGGATATGATTTGTGCATGTAGGTGATGAAAAAGGTGGCCTAGTCACAGAAGTAATTGCACGAGATTGAGAGATATGTTTCCCATGATGACACTGAAGAAACTCTGTGTATGAAAAGCTAATTATGTGTTTCATGTGTGAAAACCAGTGCTCTGTGGCTGTGAAATGTTTCCAGTTACTGTTGCTGTTGAGTAACCTGACTCTCTGGCCGAGTAGACCCACCAGCCGCAGGCAAGCAACTGCCCCTCATGGCCATTCCATGCAGTGAACTGATAAAGGGCAGGGAAGAGTGTGGAGGTTTGGTTTCTGGATGGATTCTGCATTTGCATCTCTCTATCCACCTAGGGGTACCATAGTGGGCTCAACATCACTCCATTATTTGCTTATGTGGTTACCACATAATGATGTAAATGGTTTTATGGGTTACAGGAAACCATTTGGCTTGTCACTCAGTGTAGAGCTACCTGAAGTGCAAACGAGTACTGTAGTAAAAAGCGACAGGAAGGATGAGGTAAATAGGAAAAGAGTTGGGCAGACAGAAAAACAATGATAAGAGTAAAGGAAGAAGTAGACACCACTTCATCAGGTAAGTGGATGATGGTTGCCACCACTTAACACAAAAATCTTTCCAACAAATGATGAACATGTCCATAGATTTGACTGAAGTGAGAGTAGGCTGATGGATGTACACTGTAAGAATGCAGGACAGAACAACATGTGTGGATTGAAGAGGACATTTGAGCATTGACTGATAGTGAGGGGATGTGTATGGGCAGACTGAGATGGTTTGGACATGTGAAGAGAATGTGAAATTAAGTGGGTGACATGCTGTACAAATCTCATTGTGGAGGGAATAGTCCCTAGGAAACTGTGGGATGATGTACCAAGAAGGGACAGCAGAGTTTGGGGACTTCGAATGCTGTGAGAGACCATGCAGCTTGGAAGGCAGCCATCATGTGAATGAGTCTGACTCATATGACCATGGATCATTTCCTTTCAAAATGTCTGTATGTACTGTATCATTATTATCATTATCACCGTAAAAGTGCCCATGGCACTAACAGATAGCTAAAATAAAGTGTCCATATCACAGAGAAATGATAAACCAGTGGAGTATTGATTGTTTCCATATCAGTGAGAGTTGTTGTTATTGTTGTTGTTGTGAACCCAGGCTCATCTAGCTATTAACGTCCATTGATGGATAGATAGGTAGGTTTACATAATGAAAAGCATTCCTAGGAGTGATAGCGAGACAGATGCAGTAGAATCCAAAGTTTATGCATAGCATGCACATTGTTAACCTCTTTATTCCAGTACGATAGTATACTTTATAATTATTCCATCATTACGGGCAGCAGATAATTTTATTGAGCTTTGAAGAGACGTTTCAAATTGGAGTTGTTAGATGCAGCCTTCATTAACTCTTTTACTTCTAGAAGTTTGTCCTAACCAGACTGAAGGAATTTGTGTCATTTATATGTCACTGGACTGAAGGGCATTATGTAATTTACATGCTAATCTCCCTGTATCAACATCAGAGTTTTGTGAAGGAGTACTCGAGGGCACTGGAGGAGGATTGTAACTCAGCTGGCATCACTGTTCAGGCTGTCACGCCTTTTGTCCCATCTTGCCTGCTGACCAAAGTTTGTGGAACCAGACTTCTTAACAGTGAGTTGTCAGCCCATGTATATGTTCTTTTCAGTTAAGTAGGCTCCCAGCACTTCTTCTTTAGTGACTTATTTTTGTGACTGCATCTTAATGCCATCATGTGTTTTATTTCTGCTATTTCATCATCAACATAGATTGCATGAATAACAGAACAAAAAATATTAACATGCCATATATATCAATAAATTAGTTAGGAAGAAGTGCTGGAGAGCCTTCTTAACTGATGACATACAGGGCCTAGATACTGGTCCACAATTATTTAACACTTTCACTACCATGATACATTCTCATTTAGCTTTTATATATTTTTCTATTGACTCCTTAACTCAGGTTAAGTATTTTTCATTTTATTCAAGTCTATCCATCTATCTATTGCCAGATGCCTGAGTCCTGCACGGGGTGGCCACAAACAAATCGCCTCCATGTCGCTCTGTCCCCCGCCATTTCACTACCCCGCTCCCAGCTCACACACCCCTCTCTCGTGTACCTCTCCACTCCATCCCTCCATCTCATCCTCAGCCTCCCTCTCCTCGCCCCCTCCACCTCACTCACATACACTCTCCTCGTCAGTCTTTCACTCTCCATCCTCTCCGCATGCCCAAACCACCTTAATGTGTTTCTCCTAACGCTTCCTATCACGTCCACAACCACACCATAGTGCTCCTTCACTTCCTCATTTGTTAGCCTGTCTCTCCATGTGACTCCACATGCTCCTCTCAAATAACTCATTTCCACTGCCCGCACTCTTGACTTCTGTCCTTCCAACAGGGTCCAAGCTTCACTTCCATATGTTAGAGTTGGTATCACAATACTGTCACATAACAACTTTTTCACTTCCATGCTCACCTCCCTGTTTCTTATCACTGCCTTCAAGGAACCAGCAACCTTCCTTCCCTGCTGCACCCTTTCAAGCACTTCACCCTCCAGACTTCCATCCTTACTCATCACACTACCCAAGTACTTAAATGCACTCACATTCTCCATATTCTTCCCATTTAATCTCACTGTACATTCTCTGGCTTCACTTCTCTCGAAGACCATCACTTTACTCTTCCCAACATTCACCTTTAGATTCCGTTTCTTACACACTCTCCGAAACTCATCTACCAAGCCTTGCAGCTCCCCTTCGTCTTCACTTAACAACACAGTATCATCTGCAAACAACAGTACAGGGAGTTTCCAAACATTGCCCTCTCTCTCTAGGGCTGCTCCAACATCCACTGCCCGACCTTGTATCTCTTTTATAACCCCATCCATGTACAGATTGAACAGCCATGGAGACATGACACATCCTTGTTTCAATCCAACCTTCAAATGGAAAGATTCACTCAGCTTGCCATCCACATGCACTGCAGCCTTAGCCCCATCATACATACTCTTCACTGCCTTAACAACTTCCCATCCACTCCATATATTCTTAATACTTTCCACAATCCTTGTCTGTCCACCCTGTCATATGCTTTCTCCAGATCCATGAAGGCTGCATACAACTTCTTTCCCTTCTCTAGAAACTTTTCCACTAAGGATCTAAGAATGAATATCTGGTCTACACAACCTCTTCCCTTCCTAAAACCTCCCTGTTCTTCTCCAACTAATTCCTCTGCTATTTCTCTAACTCTCAATAAGTATCCTACCATATACTTTTCCTATTACACTGAGAAGGCAAATGCTTCTGTGATTACCACGCACTGCTTTTTCCCCTTTTCCTTTGTACAGAGGAATAATTATACCTGACTTCCAATCCTCCGGGACTCTACCCTCCTCCCAAGCCAATCTGCACACCTTCCACGTCCATTCTATTACTATCTCTCCCCCATGCTTCAGCATTGCACCACACTCTCCATCAATTCTTGAGGCTTTCCTCATTTTAACTTTCTTCATTGCTTCCACCACTTCCATCTTACTGATTTCTTCCTCTTTTCTCACAACTCTCCTTCTCCCCGTCATTCCCCAGCCACTTATACTTGCATTACTTTCATTCTCTATGTTCAACAGTTCATTAAAGTGTTCTTTCCATCTGTTTACTTTTTCTCCCTTCTCCACTAGTAATCTACCAAATTTATCTTTCACACCCCCACTGACTTCGTTGGCACCCTGTCTAGCTCTCTTTACCTCCTTCCAGAACATTTTCTTACATTCCCTCCACTTTGCACTCAAATTCCTTCCAAATTCCTCATCCACTCTCTTCTTACTCTCTCTTACTAATCTTTTCACCTTTCTCCTCCTCTCTACATATAACTCTCTCGTCCGTCTCTCAGCTTCTTCGACGCCCCTGTTCCTCATCCACTCATTATATGCTTTCTTCTTTTGTGCCACAGCCTCTCTCACCTCTTCAGTCCACCATGCCGTTCCCTGAACCCCCTTTCGTCTTCTCTTCACCCCACACACCACCTCACATGCTGCACAGATTCCTTCTGTGAATATCTTGCACACACCTTCCACGTCCCCCATCTGCTCCAATCTATATTTACCCAATCGCTCCTCCACTTCCTTTTTATATTCAGCCTTTATTCCATCCTCTTGTAACTTTTCTACTCTCCTTGTAAGAAATACTTCCTCCTGTCCTTCCCTTCTTCTCTTCCTCCATCTTGTTTGGATTCTGATTCTGGCTACCACCAAAAAATATTTATTAAACTTAGAAATTATTTATAGTAGCAAAGGAGTTTATGATGGCTGTTTCTAGGCCATTCAGTTTGAAAGTCTTTCATAAGCAGAATAAATTAAACAGGAGGCAGTAGGAATGGAATAGGAAGTCCATCACTGAATTAAAGGGGTATACCTTTTTGGTAGATGTACATTGCTACTCCTGGCCATTGTTAAATAAGAATTGGGCATTGTTAACTGGAAAAGGGGTGTTTAAAAGAATCAGATAACAGTGACAGCAATTAGACGGATGCATAGTGCATCCATCAGTACAAAGCCTAGGGGGGGGACTAGGATTGCAGTTGATGAGTTGAGAGGAAGGACTAGACTTGCATGTATCAATATTGTGATAAGGAGGGGTAGATTGAAGTGGTATGGGCATGTTAAGAGGATGGAGGATGACAATTGGGTGCCTGAAAAATGTGACTTCGGGGGTAGGGTTGCAAGAGGCAGACCAAAAAAGACTTGGGATGAGGTCAGAGAGTGTGACCTCAGGGATAAGGGACTGAAGAGGTAGGCTGGCAGAGATTGAGCAGCATGGAAAGCTGCCAGTAGGTGACCAAGGCCGACACATCCAAGCACGTTGGAGCCTTTATAAATGATATGATACAGTGCAATACATTAAATCAAAATATCATTAATACGAACATCATTAAGTGAAGAATGCTTGTAGTGCAATGAGGGGCATAGGTTAGCCTTGTACCCTTGAATCTTCTGAACTGTGGTAGCCTAGCCTTGGGTCCCAGTACTTTAACTTTTTACACTCATAATCGTTCAGCCCAGTGATGTCCTTTTTAGCTCATTCTTGCTGATAGTGAACAATTTTATTCAGACTAACCCTTTCAGCCTCAGAACATGTTTTTACTTCAGTCTTGCTGCCACCAGATGATTTCCTTCAGGTGTAATATTGAAGGAGTTGATTAAGGCATTACTGTTCGGTATCTGACTTCTCCAGTTTGAAAAGTTCTCTCCAAAGGTGAACAGAATTGTCTGAACACAGGAAGAATAGAATAAAAAAAATACATCACTGAACTGAAGGGGTTAAGAGAAAGCCTTAGTAGTGAAGGGGCCAGTGAAGACTATAACCATTACAGTAAACTCTCAGTTATCCATGTCGCAATATTCAGTGCTGCTTGCTCAGCTGTATTAAAGCAATATTCGGCGTCGAAACAGGACATAGCCGGCGGTTCTATTTTATCATCTCTTTATTGTATTTTATGCTGAATTTTCATCTTTTACTTGTGGGAAAGTTTTTAAGATAGAGGGTTAAGACAGATAATAATGCAGTATCCTGCTTGATGCGGAATATTGAACCAATGGGGGGGCAGTATGCAATGTCCGGCGATTAACTTTAACCAGCATAGGACTTGGTTGAATTACGCCTGATAATTGAGAGTTTACTGTACCACCATTTCAGAAAGTCTGTCGTCATCTGAGTGAAACAGTCTGAAGATAGTAGGGGAAAAAAAAAACTATATAATCACAGTGAAGGGATTAAGTCTTTTACTGTGGTTGGTGCACGAGGATATTTTATTCTGGCTAACATCAGAAGATTTTGTTTATCTAAGACAAATCCTGACAGTGAAAAATTTAACCTCTTGAATGTGAGTAATATCATTCTTAGTCCATTACTGCTACCATACTTTTTTTTTTAAGGGATCTGTTACAGTGAAGAGATTTGTTAAGGCTTTGTATATACCCTCCCATTTGAAAAGCCTCCCTTAAGATGAATAAAATTATTTGGAGATCATCATCATTCGGACCTCTTTTCCCACCCTAGGGCAGGGTGAGGAGTAGCAATGTCCAGGCAGCCAAAGTTTGCGCAGTTCAGTGGGCCACGCTTCCATTCACTCTTCATTGAAGCCCTCAAAATCCTGGCTTAGTCAGATAGGAAAAAACAAAAAAAATCACCACTTTCTGTAGCTTCACATAGACCTATCTGATAGAGCCAGTCAGAATACTCTCACGTTAAGAATGGGTGTCAAATCCCTGGTTATGTGCTTCTCAGCACAAAATTCATCCATCCACCTCAGTTGCTTGTTAGTCCCTTAGCCTCACCAACTTCCATACCTCTCTTCCTCACATACTCCTCCACCATATCCATACTCCTTCATCTTGCCCTACCTTGCCTCTTCCCACCTTCAGATTCACTCAGATATACCTTTTTCACCATTTAATTGTCATCTATTCTCTCCACATGACCAGACCATCTCAGTACACTGTCTTCAATTGTGGTGTCCACAGACTTCCTCACTCTACATCTTTCACATAATTCTGTATCCTGTCCACTCTCTGTACTCCACATACATCCCTCAGCAGTCCCATCTCCACTGCTCTTACTCTTGACTTTTCTTTTTCATGCCACACCATAGTCTCACATCTGTATGTTAAAGCTGGCACTGACACTCCTTCAAGTAAGCCTCGTGCAGCTGCAAAACTCAAGCCTCTGTTTCTTATCAAGGCCTTCATATCACCAGCTACTTTCCACTTCTGCACATTTTTCTCTTTTTTCTATCACTATACCCAGGTATTTGAACTCTCTCACCAATTACAGTCTCTCTCCATTCACTGTAATATCACACTAAGAATCACATTCTCTCTCAATAACCATCACTTTACTCTTTTCTACATTTACTCTCGAGGCACGACGCTCACAGACATCTACAAAACTTTGCACTAGTCTGTCAAGCTCTTGTCTGGTATTTGCAAGGAGCTTGGTATCATCAGCATACAACAAATTTAAGATATTCCATCCACCACTATTCATTACCAACGTCATCTTTCTCTCCATTATTCGTGTTTTTACTTCTCTCATTATCCCATCCATATATATATTGAATAACCATGAGGACATCACACAACCTCGTCACATGCCTACCTTGATCGTGAACCATTCACTTAGATGCCATCATAAAAACTCTTGACGGCACCTAGCAACTTTCTACAATCCTTCTCTGTCTATTTTGTCGCATGGTTTTTTCCAGATCCATAAATGTCATAAACATCTTATTGTCCTTCTCACGCGTCCTCTTCACCATCTGTCTCACTGCAAATATTCAATCCACATTTTCAAGAGGTTAAAAACTTTCTTGACCAACTCTTTCTTTGCTGTTGTTACACCAAGAAATTCAGTTTAGTGGAACACCAGGAGGTTATGTTGAGATAAATCCCAGCAGTCACAGAGTTATGATGACTCCTATAATATTTTTGTCATGGGTGAGTTAGAGTGAGGGAATATGACTATATACAGTATTTCTGTTTTGGAATGGACTGTACCAAAAATGACAGGTGATGGAGTTTGAGTGATTATAGGCAGGTATGGAAGTGTTAGAGTCATGGCATTGTGTAATTCTCATTTGGACTATGTTGTAATGCCGACCCTCTTATGTTTGTGTCAGGTGTGAGAGCACAACTGGGCCCAACCCCAAGCCAGTTTGCAGCAGCTGCCCTGACCACTCTTGGCCACACTCACTGCACCTCTGGCCACTGGACACACGCCATATTGGTAATATTAAATAGAAAGTCATCATTATAGGCTATGTTGCCCTTTTGACATTCAGTTTTTGCTATTAATATCACAGTAACTTATGTGAAAAATGCCCACTGAAGTATCATTTCTATCTCGAAAGCTCATTTGCCAATTTCCTCCAATATACTGTACCATTTATGTAGAAAAGTTATGACTGGAACACATCAGCAGCATATAAATAGGATGTACTGAACAACCTTTCTGGTGATAAAACTTTGTCAACCTTTCTGTCTTACATCATTAAGCAGCTCTCTCATCACCTTGTCAGCTCTAATGCAGCCAGCCTTAGTAATAGCCTTATCTCATCATGTGTCCCTACTACAGTACTTCCATTTTATTCATTTATCTGTATATCAGCAGGAACTGGTTCCTGCTTTCTGTTTGCAGTCCATAAACCTTGATCTGTTGTTTCTTGGTTGTCTATCTACCCTCTCTGCCTCTCTGTCCATCTGTATCTGTCTATTTGTATTTAACTTACTTATCCACTAGTTCCTGTTTTTCTGTTTGCTACCCATCAGTCTATCTTTCTTTCCATCAAATTGCTTATTGAAAAGCTGAGAGGAAGGATGGGATTGGAGTTTATTAAAACTGTGATGAGGAGAGGTAAATTGAGATGGGTTGGGCATGTAGTCTATCTCTCTCTCCGTCAAACTGCTTATTGAAGAGCTGAGAGAAAGGATGGGACTGGAGTTTATTAAAACTGTGATGAGGAGGGGTAAATTGAGATGAGTTGGGCATCTTGAGAGGATGGAAGATGACAGCTAGGTGCAGAAGGTGAAAAGTGTGATCGTCAAGGGTGAGGTTGTGAGAGGCAGACCGAAAAAGACCTGGGATGAAGTCATACAGTGTGACCTCAGGGATAAGGGACTGGAAAGGGAGGCTGCCAGAGATCAAGCAGCATGGAGAGTTGCCATTAGGTGACTAAGGCCAACGCATGCAAGTATGCTGGAGCCTTTATAATCGATATGATGGATCATCTACGGTTATCAGACATGCTAAAGTAAGTTATTACAGTACATGCAGTGTCTTTGTGGTCATGTTTTCCTCAGTACACTAAAAGGATGCTATACTAACTTTAACATAAATAGTCAGTCCCATATCACCCCCTCTGAGATACAGGGGCCTGAGGCTAGCTTACAAGTAGTCCAGTACATTTAGGGGTACATATAACCACCCTACTACCTTTGATGATATTACATGACTGAAAGATCCTCAATCACCTCTTTAGGATCAAACCTACATGCATATCAAGGCCGTCACTTCAACAGGGGCTGAATTACATTCCATATAAAACTTGCAACACTTAATTTGTTGACAGCCTGTGGGGTAGAGCCAAGGATATTGAATCAACATGCAAAGTACATTGCTCTAAAAAGAAAAAGAAATATGGGGATGGTTTGCCTTTAAAAGGGCCATGAGAATTTGAAGGCCCATTTTATTGAGCAAACTGTTGATGAGTCTACATGTATTCTTCCCTGCTTCTGGAGCCAAACCACCCAATTACGTTAGAGCGGAATAGGGTTAAGATGATAATTATCATGAAGAATGGTGAGTGAATCACTCCGTGCTAAGAGATCTTTATATGCAGCATGTGTTAGAAGTGCAATGCTCTGAGGCAGTGAGACCTGGGCAGCAAAGGAAGAGGTTATTCATAGGCTCAAACATACAGAAATGACAATGATTGGACTGATGTGTAATGCATCCATGAATACAAGGTCAGGGGACTTTTCAGATACCAGTGCACACGCAAAGTCACTTCTCCCCCCACATGACACTACAACAGAAATACAATCAGTTAAGATAAGCACTGGTAACAAATCACACACAACAATCACCAACATATACATTCCCCCCCAATCATCCCCCACAGTACCACACAATTACTCTCCACAAATACACCACATCACTAACATACCCAACATCATCCTGGGTGGTGATTTCAACGCCAAGACGTCGGCCTGGTATGTCAACAACCCTGACACAGACAGAGGGCTGGCACTACAAACCCAGACAGATCACCTTTTCGTACTCAGTAATCCCAATCAGCATACCCATATCCCACACCAAGCCCTCTTCCTCCCATCATCCCAAGACATCACCTTCTGTTCCCCAAATCTCACCCCCACAACTTCCTGGAGAGTGGTCAGAGCACCACCTCCTGATCATCATCACTATCAAAACCAGAATCACCCCAGCTGGCCACAGACACACTTAGACTAATTATAAGAGAGCCAACTGGGAGGCCTTCACAACTGAAACAGAACAACACTTTGAAACATTAAACAGTACATCCATCACAAACATCAACACCGTTGTGCACGCTTTCAATACAATTATACAAAATGCAGACAAAAGACACATCCCCAGAGGCAACAGAAAAGACACAACCCCAATTTCAACCCAGAAATTCAAGGCCTCATCAGACAACGGGACACACTACGACACTCTCGAACACCACATACGCATGACACCATACAACAAATACAAGAACTCAACACTCAAATAAACAATAAAATATCAGAACAGCAAACACTAAATTTGAATAATTATCTCCAAACACTTGATCACAAAACAAACACCAGCAAACTCTACAAAACACTAAACAGCATCACACTCTCCAACAGCAACACTACACAATCACACACTGCCATCACAACAACAGAAACCATTCCTTCAAACAAACAACAAGCAAACACTCTCACCAATCACTTTTCTCATGTCAGCCATTTAAACCCTCATCGTGACGACCGACATATCATCCGACGTAAGAGACAGTTCCCCACAGACCCAGACTTCGCACCTTTCTCTTACGACCAGACGAAGCACATCATCAGCAACCTCAAGCACTCATCTGCCTGTGGACCAGACAATATAAGCAACATACACCTTAAACACATTGGAACACAAGGCATACAAGCACTCACCAACATATCAAACTGCAGCTACTCACACAACATAATACCCAACATCTGGAAGCATGGCATTATCATCATTATCCCCAAACCCAACAAGGACCCCACATTACCTTCCTCACACTTCCCCATCACACTCCTCCGCATACCCTCCAAAGTCACTGAAAGACTGGTACTACAACTAGTTACACCTCACAACCCCCTAGCCCAGTCACAACATGGTTTTAGGCCACTGCACTCCACAAACACTCTTCTTACAGACCTCACACAGAGAGTTTTTGATGGCATGAATTCAGCTAGGCCACCACATAGAACACTCCTTGTCACACTAGACATTAGTAAAGCTTTTGATTCAATCCCCCACCACAACCTCACAAACAAAATATTCAACACAAACATGCACAATAACACAAAAAGATGGCTAGCAAACTACTTAGCAGGGAGATATGCACATGTAACTTTTGCTGGTCAGTCCTCGAACATCAGAAACTTCACAAATGGTGTCCCCCAAGGATCTGTCTTGTCCCCTACACTCTTCAACTTATACATGCATGACATACCCACACCCCACACACAACAAATACACATAGCTTCCTATGCAGATGACATAACACTTACATGCACACACCAAAATGCAAACACAGCCACACAAATCCTCCAACCTTACCTCAACACACTACATGAATGGTTCACCACAAACAGACTCAAAATAGCCCCAGCCAAATCTACAGTGACCCTTCTCACAAACTGGACAGTAGAACACAGTCACATTTCACACCTCACGATAGACAATACACCCCTACCACACACACATACACAAAATCCTTGGTGTAACATACAGTACATCAATGTCATTTATGCAACACATCACAAACATCAAATATAAATTAACACCTAGACTCAGTGCCTTGAAATCACTTGCCCATACAACATTTGGACACAACAAAGAAACCACCACCACAGTATACAAACAATATATACATTCAGTGATGAACTATGCAAACCCTGCTTGGGCTCCTAACCTCACTAAAACACACTACAACACTCTTCAGACCATACAAAACAAGGCCTTAAAAATAATCACAGGCTGCACAGCTACTACACCTACAGACCACCTACACCAAGAGACCAAAATCCTCAAAGTCAAGGATCATCTAGACATGAGAGGCATCCAAATTCTCGCTGCAGCCTCCACAAACCCACAATATCCACTACACTACATGGCAGCACATCCACACACACCAAGGAACATCAAAACAACACCCAGCACATGATATCTTACACAAATACTATCATCTCTTCCCCCCTGCCCACCTCAGACCAGCTTCCAGAAGCATATTCATACTCAGATCACTCGCCGTTCCATTCAGTCACTCAGAGACAACACACAGCTGCATGCACGGCCTCCTGACATCCATCCTTCTGAACGCTATCTCCCCCGTGAGGACAGGGCCCACCTGGGCAGGCTGAGATGTGGGCATCATCCAGCCCTCTTGAATTATCAGAAGAGGCTGGATGACTCCATCGCTGATGCCTGTCCAGGATGTAACACAGCACCCCATACTATTAAGCACATTATGGAAGATTGCATTGCACACAATCACCTACGCCAACAACACAACATACACCCCTTGAGAGCTCTGTGGGAAAGCCCAGCCTCTGCCATGGCCTTCCTTAGGGACTCAGGGCTGTTCAGCCAGACTGCCTAGGGAACAACTACTACTACAACTACTACAAGGTCAGGGGTGGGGGGCTAGGATTACAAATGAAGAGTTGAGAGAAAGGATGGGACTGGAATGCATTGGTGTTGTGATGAGGAGGAATAGACTGAGATGGTTTGGGCATGTTGAGTGAAGGATGACAATTGGGTGCCGAAGGTGAGAAGTTTGAACGTCGGGAGTAGGGTTGCTTAAGGCAGACCGAAAGAAACCTGGGATGAGGTCACAACATGTGACCTCAGGGAGAAGGGACTGAATAGGGCAGCTGCCAGAGATTGAGCAGTATGGAGAGCCACCAACGGGTGAGAGTGGCCAGTATATGTGAGCATGTTGAAGCCTATATAAACGATACAATACAACGATGATTTACTGGATACTGTGTTGATGGGTTAACCTATTTTTATTTCTTTTCCGGTTTCTTGATCCTGCCTGCCATGTAACCATAAATTACAGTAGTAGAAATGGATTTGGATGATGATGATAATAAAGATGATGATGATGATGTTGAATAGATCGTCAGCCCATTTCACTTAACATTTCATAGTGTTCTCATACTTTTGCTTTCCTTTTAGTCTTTTTAGATCCTACCTACCCATAAATTAGTGGAAATAGGGTTTAGATGGTGTTGATGGTGAATGATGAGCAAAAGGGTTTTTGACCCATTTCACTGCACAGTTTTGGTAGTTCTGCTACTTATGGTCATGTTTTACCCCTCCTGTTTCTGGAGCATAGCCTCCCCACCTTCACTCCTTATAATGTAGTGAAAGTAAGGTTTCTATGATAAGTTAAAATATACCTTTATTTATTCATTTTTATTTTATTACCTCCGCTAAGGAGCTTATGTTTTCACCCCTGTCCGTTTGTTTGTTGGTTGGTTGGTTGGTTTGTGAGCAAGATTGCACAAAAACTACTGGACGGATTTCCACGAAACTTGGTAGAAGAATGGGCCTTGGCCCAGAATAGACTCCTTTAAAGTTCAGTGTGGATCTGGATGAAGGTGTGGATCCAGGAATTTTTTTCACTTTCTTTAACATTGCAAGATAGGGCGTTTTTCGACATTTTCGTAAATTGTTCAGTGAATATCGCATGGATCTTGATTTTTAAAAATGAGGCATATTTTGGATGTTGATATCTACGAATGTGTACAGTTTGGCACGGATCCATATAAAATTCCGGATCTAGCAGATTTAAATATGCTTTTATAGAGGGGTAGTCTTTTTCCAGCATGTTGGGCCTTGGCCGAGATATTCACTCTACTGAGTGCCATTCTAGTTTTATTTATTTTTTTATTTTTATTTTTTTTCAGAACTGGGTGATGGAGCAGGTACCTGAATGGATGGCAATCAGTGGTTATTTCATCTTTCTAAAAATCCTGGGAAATAAACACCTGTGGCTACGACTTTTACGAGTTTCCTTCTCTCCAGTTTAGTTCTTCCCACACCAAGTGACGATAAACTGATCTTGAGTACAGTGCTGGAGACCATATGAGACCCTTCAAGTTGTTGTTGTGGCCCTGGGTTCAATTAAGCATGAACCAGACAAACTGTGGATATCTGGTCACTTCAGTTGGATGGTCCCAGAGATCAGCTACTGAAACTGTGTTGAAGGTTTTTGTGTTGTGAGAGTGACATGCTTGAGGTGAGTACCTTAAGTGTGTTGTGATGTAAGGAACTGCAGTACAGGGAGGACAGAAAGTGCCAAGAGTGAATGAGATGCAAGGGGTGAGTATGTGTTATAGTGTGAGGGGTGGCATTACAGTAAGGGAAGTGTGTGTTGAGTGAGGTGCATGAGATTGGAATATGTTTTGTGGTGTGGGTGCTGGTATTACAGTATGGGTAGAGTATGTTGTGTATTGGATGAGTAAGTATGTTGTGGTGTGAGGGACATTATTAACATGAGGGCATATTGTGTTGTAGGAGCAAGAGTCATGATTTGAATGTCATGAGAGTGCATTGTACATGGTTCTTAAGCAGGTCAGAGTGAGATTGCTGTTGCATAACTGCAGTCTGTCTGGTCATGCAGACCTGTTGACCATGGTAAGAAACTGCTTCCATAGGGCCATCCTACAGGTCAGTCCAGTACATACACCATGCAGGGGACTGGGAACACCCTGTGCTGGACAGTGCCTTGCCAGAGTCAAACCAGGGTCCAGCCTCACAGTGAGGTGCAAGAAAATATGAGGAGGTTTGGTTCCCAGGTGGATGCAACAGCTGTTTAGCTCCACTCAGGGAACATGCTGGCATCACATATAGGCTCTCTGTCAGCACATCATGGATGTAATTGTGTTGTGGTATGAGAGCCTGTGTAACACTGAGGATAAAATGTGTTATGAAAGAGACCTACATGAAGTAAGTAAGTCTGTTGTGGCGTGTAGGGGTGTGTGAGATGCACGAGATGTGTGTGTTGTGATATGAAGGTGCTGCTGTGAGGGTATGTGTTGTGAGTATGAGATGCATGTGTTGTGGTGTGAGGGGCAGTGTTGCAGATGAAGGCCACAGTAGAGGTTTGAGAATCTGAAGGACAAATCAGCCAAAACTGACTATGTTGAGATAATTAAGGCTAAGTTATGCTTATGATTAATATACAGTATATCTTTTTAAACAGCTAAGATTTTTTTAATGTACAGTACTTATTTTTAAAAGTAAGGAAGTTCTTTCTTCAGATATATGCATTACATCATCTGGCAAACCTGTAGCAACATGTAATCTTATCCCCTTCTTTCCCCTGACCTTTTTTAATTACCATAAAACTTCCCACATCCCTGTGGGAAGTTTTCTTGCTTTTTGTAAATATTATTACTGTGTTATTATTATTATTATTATTATTATTATTATTATTATTATTATTATTATTATTATTATTATTACTATTATTATTATTATTATTATTATCATCATCATCATCATCATCATCATTCATCATCATCTGGACCTCCTTTCCCAAGCTATGGCAGGGTGAGGAGTAGCAACATCCAGACAGTTCAAGTTTGCCCACTCCAATGGGCCATACTTCCATTCACTCATCGTTCAAGCCCCCAGAATCCTGGCTCTGTCTGATATGCCAAAAACTTTCTCCACATTCTGCACCTTCACATAAACGTATCCAATAGAGTCATTATTATTATTATTACTCTCCCATAGACAGAAGGAAGATGAAAGAAGAAAGGGAAGAAAGACAGAAGAGGAAGGAAGGAAGAGAAGAAAGGGCAGACGCCCAAAGCAGCACGACATCCACTCACTCGACGTCATGCTGCTTTGGATGTCTGCTCATTCCTTGCTTCCTTCCTTCCTCTTCTGTCTTTCTTTCCTTCATTCATTCCTCATCTTTCTGCCTACAGATGACTTTACACTTCCTCTTCTGTCTTTCTTTCCTTCATTCTTTCCTGTTCTTTCTGGCTATTGGTGACTCTTCACTGAGTGACAAGCCAAATGGTTTCCTGTACACCAGGAAACCATTTCCTATGCTGGGTGGTAACCATATAACCAAATTATGGCGCCTTGTGGTTTAGTGAGTAATTAAGGCGCTCAAGTCGGATTGAGCTTGTGTAGGTTTATATCCATGGGATGATTGGGGTTTATTGTTCACATAATGCCACTCAGGGATGAGTAAGGCTGGTTGCCCTCATCTTATATGTCAGAACCAACTTGCCTGGCTCATGGCTCCTACACATCTTATGGGACAACACTGGATTTGATGGTGATGATGATTAATTATTATTTGTTGTAGTACTTATGTTAAAATTGTGATATTTCAAAGGTTATTTGACCTAAAGCCTTCAGACTTGGTCAGCATAGTTGGACAACTGTTCGCTTCTTTTGGCCAAATATGGTGGCAATTCATCAGCCAGATCTCCGGATATCTGGAACACAAATAAGTAAGTCAGCCATATTATCCCATGAACTGCTTAGGCTAGGAAGCTGAAATTTTTCAACAATATAGCCTTAAGGCGGACACAGTGTGGAAAGAAGCGTGGTTCCACAGTTGTTTATTCTCTGAGATCATGTGAGGTCAAAAATTAGGACTTTTCCAGATATTCCGGATGTCATCTAATTTTCCCTGAAGGATTAAAGCTAGAGCCACCAAACTTGGTGGACGTGTAGACTGTGATGACCTGAGGTGACCTGCACAAGATCAGTGACCTTGACCTCAAGGTCCCCTCATAGTTTGGCTTCTGGTAGGCAATGGCCTTGGAAAGTTTTTCTTTATTAAAACTGTCCTTGGACAATTTTAAGGTGTTGTAGTTGTTGTTGTTATTATTATTATTATTATTATTATTATTATTATTATTATTATTATTATTATTGCCATATTCATTTGATTTATTAAGCTTACTTAGACTTTTTGAATTAGAGGAGTCATATATACAGTAGGTTTGTCAACTGCTTTTGTACTAAGACCATGTTACTGATGTAGTTATGTTAGAGGTTTGTTGATTTACCCTTCCAGCTCCAAGGGCCTCATACATTTTGAGAAAAACATTTATGGTAACATAGATTAATATTTAATTGTAGGGAAATACCAAACATCACTGGAAACATTATAGTACTGTGTACATAAATTTTCATTTTTAGTATGCTAACACTAATAATACAACTCCTTTTCCTTGTGTTAAAAAAAAAAATCACTGTTTTGGTAGCACAGTTAACACATTTTTCTGTAATAGCCCACAGTTGACTGTTATCCCATGTTACCATGCCTGTTTTTAATGAGTTTGTGTTGATATAGAATATTTTGTTATTCTTAGGCAACCAGTGATTCCAGAGCATAAGAACATGCCTTAAGATTCCTTAGAATAATTGAAGCATTCCATTTATTACCTAACAGTGTTTTTGTACCAAAGTTCGTATCACATAAGAATTGTAATATTGTCTTGTAGGTCATATACTTACATGTGCTGAAATTGCCAGGAGGTACTAAATTATGTCCACTTTAACTTGGCCAAAAATTGTTACCACTTCATCTTCAATGCTGAAATGGAGCATGAAATTACCAATAGAATATGGGGCTAGTCATGAAGTGCTATGACAAATGTAAAGTAGCATCTTTGTCTAATTTTGCCATTGAACTACATGAAATAAACTACAGAAAAACACTAATCTCTGCCAAGTTAAGGTGGATGAACTATAGACAACATACTGTGGCTGCTAGACATATCTTGTAACATGTTTTAGAGCAGTTTGTAATATGACATTTTGAAGGTTTACATGATGATAATGATAGTAGTGTGGCTTTTGGCTTATCTGGATATTAATTAGCCTTGTGGATTGCAAGCTGAAGCTATCCTTCTCCTGCAGCTCACACTCTTCCTTTTGGGGACAGGGAGGGAGCTGAGGGACATTTGTATAACCAGGTAGTGGAGCCGCCCAGTTATATTGGTGCCATTTTGTGAAGGCATCTGTCTTAAGCATTGGATGATGAGTGAAAAGATAATGTATAGCCATTTCACAGGGCAGTGTTGCTAGTTCTCCTACTTTTGTGCTACCCGTTGCTGGTCTCTAGATCCTGTATGCCTCATTAATTGGCGGGATGTGAGGTTAAATGATGATGTGTTGATAATGTTTTCATTGAAGCCAGTGGTTGTTACTTGACAGAAGAAATATTGTTGTAAGAAAATTGTTCATATTAAGATTGTCATATATATGTAGGAATGACTATATCAGCTGTGTTTGATGAGGGGTGGAAAATTCACATAATGTAATGTAGTGGAAATTCATTGTAAATATTATCACTTGAAGTCTTGTGAAAGTGTAACCCAGTCATTTTTTTTTTTTTCCAGACAGTTTTAAAGTATCTATATTAGGAGAGACTTTTGGGCATGTGGAGAGGATGGAGAGTGAGAGACTGATGAGGAAAGTGTATGTGAGTGAGGGGGAGAGGGAGGGGGAGGCTGAGGATGAGATGGAGGGATGGAGTGGAGAGGTAAATGAGAGAGGGGGGCGTGAGCTGGGAGCAGGGCATTGAATTGGCGGGGGACAGAGCAACATGGAGGAGATTTGTTTGTAGCCACTCCGTACGGGATTAAGGCATCTGGCAATAGATAGATTTTGAAATGAAATGGTTTGATATAGCATTTATTAGCCCCATTTGTACTTGGCAGCTTTCCTACCATGAGTAAAATTGCCTGGAGACTGTAAGAATGCAAAAGATGTCTCTGAAGTGAAGGGATTAACTACCTGTTGGGTAAATTCTAGTTATACAGATACAGTATACACTCTCACATCCGAAATGCATGGTTTCAGAGGCTTTACAGAAAGTAGAAGCATAATGATACTGAGAGAATCATGTAAAAAACTTTAAAAAAAAAAGCTTACAATTCTGTCAACTGTATTCAGCAGTAAATACAATGAAGTATGTTGCATTAGTAATTTATCAACAGTTCTTATACTTGTCCATAAATAAACTTCGTTGTCAAAGATGCATTGATTGTGTGGGGGCATAATTATGACAACACCCTCTTATTGCATAAAAAATTATTATGGAAAATGGAGGTTTTGGGAAATCAGATGTTCAAATTTGGGAGGTTGTATTGTAATTCAGATACAGAACCAGTTAATGTTTATATGTATTAGGGCAGCATTTACAGTCCTTGCATTTTGAATCGCATTTGCTACCTTTGTCTCCTATTTAAACAATATACCATATATACAGATATTTATGAGTGAATGTATGTATGGCTCGTTTCACTGGGCACTCTGTTAATAGTTCTCCTGCTTTTACAATTTCCTTTTCCTCTTCCTGGATCCATCCCACTCCATTTATATTATAATGCAAAGTTGGGTTTCATTGATGATGCTGATGATGATTGTGACCCTTGAGTGTTACTAGAGCAGTATAATCAAATGAATCAGTTACTGCAGATGTATGCCTGTGAGGTGAAGCCTAGAATTTGGAAGGCCTGCATGATGTGTGAAGGTACAGTTGCCTGCATAAGAAACATTCCCCATCCTGCTCACTCAGTTGGTCCTGTAACAGGGAGAATAAGCATTTTCATCATTTTCTTAACCATTATGACTAACATTGGTGTACTTCTATATCATTGTTCTTCCCTGGTCTGTCTGGCCAGATAGGCCCAACTTTAATGTATAATGTCATTGCTGGCAGATGCATCTGCATAGGTGCCACAGGTCAGTGGGGCAAGAGGATAACTAATGTTTTCATGTAGGCAGCTTTACATACTTCCAATTTCACTGGCCATTTGTTAATAGTTTCCCTACTTTTGTGGTGCTTTGTTTGTCATAGTTGCACAAACTTTGGTAAGTCTAAGTTAATGAGGCAGGAATGAGTCTCTTTGGTTACTAATAAAATCAATCCTCTAATTGACTAGGGTGGAGTTGCCTTGGATCGTACTACTGTTATAGTGGAAAATATTCATTATAAAATCAGAAAAATTATAGAAATAAAAATACCACCTATCAGTGAAACTTGTGTTGGTTGCCCCTCTTTAATACTACAGCTGTGGTAAATTTAATATTTGCAACATACAGTACTGGAGAGAAAAAAAAAAAACAGGCTAGTGTTTTGTTCGGATCATCACTCGGAGGTGATGGTCCATACAGAGCTAGAGGCACCACCAAAATAATATTAAATAGGTAGGCACATAAATCCATAAATCAACGAAAATGTTTTCTGCATTTTCTGTGCTAATTTCTTGGAAGACAGGAAAATATGTCTGATCAGAAAATCATGTTTCTAAGTTAAATTCTAGGACATTAATGAATACTGAATTGAGAAAGAAGAAAATTTTTATTATGCTAGCAAGTCTTTTGGTTGCTCAACTGGTAGGTGGTGGGAGGACTCCTTTCAATTTACTGCCTGTAATTACTCCCTACTGTATAACAGGTTTGAATATAAAGGTTTCCTTTCCACCAGACCTATTGCTGAACCTGAGATAAATCTTCATTTACGACAGACCCCTCTTTTGTTCATGTCATGTCTATTTTCTTTTGTTTTCATTTTTTTTCCTTTCTTTCAGATTCATTATCAAATCACATGATTTAATGCTTTTCTTCCTTTTGTCTGGTGGTGGCTGAATCAGTAGAGAGGCGGCCTACAGTCCTAATGAACCCAACTTCGAATCCCAGCTGGGGCAGGGAACAGTTTAAGGATTTGAATTTCATAAAAGCAGACTTTCCTGATCTACCAGATGACCCACCGACATGTCATAAAAGTACCCTCGCCAATACCAGTACATCAGCCCTGTATGAGACAGCCCTAGCATGTATTCAAAATGGATGGTGGGTGTTAGTGCCGAAGTGGTGACATGTGGAGATGTAGGAGGACTACTGGGCCTTGGGATAGGCCACTGTCCACAAGAAATAGGCCCTGAAGCCTTTGCCCGGAGTCAGACAAATTAAAAAAAAAAAAAAAAACTACATAATCTATATTTAAATAGTAGCTATGTATTGTGTTATCATAAACAGGTGACCATGGATCTTCTTATACCAAAACAAAGAAAATCATAAATGCAAGTTGTGAGTGTCTTGTACCTTATATGGGTGCACTGAATAGATCATGACTCACATGTGGGGTGGGAAGTAAATTACATCACTACATTATAACCAATGCAACATCTTTTATACTTATTTTTCTTGAGTTTTATCACTGGTATTCTGTATTCAGCACCATGATACACAGAGTACAGTATAGTACTTTAAAGACGAGGAATATTAATATACAGTACAGTATTGACAAAAAAATTACATGGGGGGGGAGGGGAAGCAAAGACCTTGCCCCCACTGACAGGAACCTTGCGGGAGGTAGACACGCTGTATGGTTAGCTGATTGGCACTCCTATAATACTTCCACGGCTACAGGTTTCGTTTGCATCACTGCATATATAGTGATTTTAGTAGGTTTGTATATTACATCACCGCACAGAGGCTAAGGCAACTCCATCCTCCACTTGGCCATCAGCTTCAAGTGAAAACAGATCAACTAGAAAGGTGTGTCTTGAACTGAATAAAGTATTACGGTGAGAGCAAGAATAGATTTTAAAAACACACGTCACTGGATTAATAGGGGGAAAATATGCTACCAATGTACTTGCAGGGGTTTAGTACAAAGATTCATCATACAAAATAAAATCTGGATTAAAATGGTTAATACTGTAGTGGGTAATAGGGTTAGAAGTATTAGTCTTTTTTCATATTACAACTTATATTTTCTGGTATCCTCTTTAACTGCTGCTTTACTTAATAAAATTTAATGCAGGGCATGAAAGGATTTTGATTACAGTGCTGTGCATTGTTGAATGAAAAGTGGCCATGCATGAATACAGTATATCCTGGTATATGTTGCCTTTCTCTATGTTCTTTTTTAAATTGTCCCAACAAAGTAAAAAAAAAAAAAAAAAAAAAAAAAAAGTGCCAGTTCAAGTTCCCATGTATAGCTAAAACCAACACAAGTTTCCTCTAATTTACAATATCATGTATGAAGAAAGTTGTAATGTTTTGAAACACAGTGACATGTAATAAGGACTTATTGTATGGGATACAGAGGTCATGTGATACAAAAGGCTTTATACTTTAAAAACGGTGCACAGTCAGTCAAAAAAGTATTGGTGGACACTTCACATGAAACAGTCTGACATACAAGTGATGGCTTTTGCAAAATCTCAGATGATTCAACACCAATAAACTCAGTTTGTTAATGGATGTCTCCTGTTGCTGGTGGAGAAGGCAGTTTTCTCTCTGTCAGTGGGGTGTAC
>JAGKTI010010666.1:1789-15926 GCA_018397915.1 Birgus latro
GTGTGTGTGTGTGTGTGTGTGTGTGTGCGTGTGTGTGAGGGGGGAGCGGGAGGAGAGAGGGAGATGATTTCACTAACTAGCTGCTCTACTCTTGACTGTAATAATGGGTAGTAGATTTCAGAAAAAGAGTTTATAGCATCCATATTTGCCAGGTAGCCAAACAGTACCTTTCGTGTAATGTTTAACATGTACCTAAATCGAAAGTTGTAGGAATATCAGTGATACACCATTCCGGGAGATGTGCGGTGACTGCTGGGGTGTAGAGAGGAGACTTTAGTAAGCTCGAAGTGTGAATGTGCGTTGGAAACAAGTGCAGCCAGCTATTCCTTTACCGATAACGTACTGCACAACATTTGGGAGTTACTGATGAAATTACTAGAAAAACACTGAACACTGCAACTTGGTCACTGAATACTTATAGTCTATGTTATTCTTATTCTCTGATCACTAAAAAGTTCCATACTGTATTTACTATAATAAAAGCTGCAGTTAATCGCTTGGCTTCCACACCTCCTTCCATTTTTGCAAAAGCTCTTCAGGTCCGGCCACATTTGCCAGAAACGTTGTCTCAAACATTGCTAGAAACATGCATGAAAGCTATCACACACAGGTTGGTAGCATGCCACATACACATACACGACTGCGGCAATATCCAGGGCAATGTTTGGGTGCCGCCACATGCACTCCAAACATGTGATCGATGATCGACGAGAGGAAACCAGGCTCAGGGGTTCGTCCAACGTTCAGACTCGGATACTGCAGTGGTTCTAACCCGGTACATCGCTTCATCTTGTCGATCACGTGTTTCGGGCAAGTGTGGCCGCACACTTAGAAGTAAAGCCATCAGCGCGCTATAAACAGATGTGTAGAGAACACGCAGTCCATACGTGTCTGAGACACTCCCCATCATAATGCAGGCAGGTGAAGATGTGGTCCTTGTTGCAGCTTCTGCTGTGATACAGTAAGGGGAGGGAACCGTCGTATGTAAGGTGTGGATTGTTGGTGCTTAACATATACAGGCTCTTCAGTACGGTATGTGGTGGTTGGGGGCCCCCATCATCCACTCACTCATTGTAGTGCTACTCTATGTACTCGAGGGTGACTCTACATTGAGTAACAAGCCAAAAGCTTTCCTGTAAGCCAGGATATTATTTAATACGTTGCATGGTAACCTTACAACCATTAAATACGCCTTACGTGTCAACAAGTGGGTTGGCGGAGAGTTAGTACCACTCTCGGGAAAAAAATAAAATAAAAAGACAAACAAAATGCCTCGGACCACTTTTTTTTTTTTTTTATGTGTCCGACTCTGGGCATAGGCTTCACAGCCTGCTATCAAGGCCCAGTCGTCCTCCTACAATCTACATGTCACCACTACGGCGCTTAACACCCACCGTCCATATTGAATACATGCTAGGGCTGTCTCATACAGGACTGGTGTATTGGTATTAGCGGGGTCATTTTTACGACATGTCGGCGGGTCTTCTGGTAGATCAGTAAAGCCTGATTTAATGAAATTCAAATCCTTAAACTGTTCCCTGCACCAACGAGGATTCGAACCTGGGTCCCACGGGACCGCAAGCCAACTCTCTACCGATCGAGCTACCGCCTCATATGACCAACAGGTGACGACCAAAGACCGTACAAAGGACATGATGTGGATTTCAACGTGGAATGTGAGGGGTGTGAATGATATGGTGAAACAGAGAGATTATCCAGGTGCTTGAGGATGCAAATGTGGACATATTTGTATCGGCTGAGACCAAATGGAGAGGTGGGAGTGTGAGAGCCGAAATATGGATTGGGTATAGTTGCGGGAGTAGGTGAGAATGAGAGGGCAAAAGAAGGGTGTATCTACTGCTGTGTGCAAGAGACTGTAGGAAAATATGAGTGTATGGATCAGTTGGTTCAAGGATTGTGTGGGTAAGATGGAAAGTAGGAATACAAACTTGGGCAGTTGTGTGTGTATATGCACCAATGGAAAACCGCGAGAGCAGAGTGAAAGAGTTCTGGGCAAATGTGGAATCATGCATGGAAAAGATTGAGAGGGGAGAAAGTATTTTTGACTAGAAATATAAATGGAAAAGTAGGGAATGTGAAGGTGGATGGAGTAGCTGTAGAGTGGGGCGTGCCTGCAGAGGTGAATGACAATGGCAGTGTTCTAGTGGACAGTTGTGCAGGGAGGGGGTTGCTGATAGCCAATGCCCTCTTTAGGTACAAAATAATCCACATGTATGTAGGCATTATATAGGCACTAGTATATATCTCATAAACACAATGTACAGGATGTAGNGAGTGCTGTAACTCACCTCGTTGATACACAATAGGGGGGAGGTGAACAATAGAGAGAGACAGTTACCTATTCACTCTAGCCGACATCTCACCATTTAATTAGCAGCGATAGTTTGAGCCATACTACGGTCTCACGACTATATTCTGGCTGTGCTTGACGATCCACGATCGACTTCCCTATCTCCCTACAAGTACCTACAACCACGCTATCGAGAGGTATACATAGCAAATGATGAGAAGGGTGGATGTGAACTAAATGATCAGAATGCAATGTTTCATTACGTATGCGTGGGTGAGAAAATGAAAAGATATGTGCTGGATGCGAGAGCATACAGAGGCTGGGGGAGTGGACTTTCTGACCACCACGTGGAGGTGATGAAAGTCAAGGTACAAATTCAGTGGATAAATAGGACAAAAGGGGAGGAGGAATCAGTCCATACAAAAAGGGTAGAAAGGTTGAAAGATGAAGAAAAAAGGCAAAATATAAGAGAGCAGTGGAGGAGTGATTGGGTAAATATGATATAGAGCAGATGCAGGAGGTGGAACGCGTGTGCGGGATATTTACTTAAGAAATCGGTGCAGCATGTGAGGTGGTGTGTGGGGTGAAGAGAAGACAAAAGAGGGTGCAAGGAAAAGCATGGTGGAATGAAAAGGTGAGACAAGCAGTGGCACAAATGAAGAAAGCAAATAGAGAGGGGATGGGAAGCAAAGGCATGGAGGAAGCTGAGAGATGGACTATAGGGTTATATGTAGAGAAGAAGAGAGAGGTGACAAGATCAGTAAGAGAGAAAAAGGAGACAGTGGATGAGGAATCTGGAAGGAATTTGAGTCTAACGTGGAGGGAGTGTAAGAAAATGTTCTGGAAGGAGGTAGAGGGTGATAGACAGGGTGATAAAGAAGGCAGTAGGGTAATGAAAGATAAAAATGGTATACTGCTATTGGTGAAGGGAAAATATGTGAGCACATGGAGAGGACACTTAAAGGAATTGCTAAACATAGAAAATGAAATTAATCCAAACATATGTGGCTGGGAGGAGGAAAGAGACGAGAAAGTAGGAAGAGATCAATAGGGTGGAAGTAGTGGAAGCAATGAAGAAAGTCAAAATAAGGAAAGCCCCAGGAATTGATGGAGTGTCTGTGAAATGCTGAAGCATGAAGGAGAGATAGTAGTAGAATGGATATGGGAGATGTGCAGATTGGCCTGAGAGAAAAGTGGAGTCCCAGATGATTGGAAGTCAGGTATAAGTATTCCCCTGTCCAAAGGAAAAAGGGAAAAAGAAGTGTGTGGTAATCATGGTGCATTTGTCTTCTTAATATAATAAAATTATATGGTAGGATATTTATTGACTGAGAGAGGGAAGTAACAGAGGAATTAGTTGGAGAAGAACAGGGAGGTTTTAGGAAGTGATGAGGTTGTTTAGATCAGATATTCATTCTATGGTCTTAAGTGGAAAAGTTTCTAGAGAAGGGAAAGAAGTTGTATGCGGCCTCCATGGATTTGGAGAAAGCATATGACATTGAATAGAAAAGGAATGTGGAAAAATTAAGAAAACATAAATGGGAAGCCGCTAAATGCAGTGAAGAATATGTATGTATGAGGTGCTCGGGCTGAAGTGTGTATGGATGGTGAATTAACTGAATTTTTCTGTCTGAATGTTGATTGAAGAAGGGATGTGTCATGTCTCCATGGCTGTTCAATCTGTATCTAGATGGTATTATAAAACAGATATAAGGTAGGGCAGTGGATGGTGAAGTGGCCTTAATGAAAGAGGGCAGCGTTTGGAAACTTTCTGTTCTGCTGTTTGCACATGATACTGTATGGTTACGTGAAGACGAAGGGAAACTGCAAGGCTTCGTGAATGAGTATGGGAGAGTGTGTAAGAAACGGAATCTCAAAGGTAATATAGGGAAGAATAAAGCTGTGGTCTTCGAGAGAAATTAAGTCACTGAATGCACAGTGAGGCTGGATGCTGAGGAAATGGAAAATGTGAGTGCATTTAAGTTCTTGGGTAGTGTTATAAGGATGGAAGTTTGGAGGATGAAGTGCTGGTGCAACAGGGAAGAAAGGTTGCAAGTTCATTGAAAGCAGTGATAAGAAATGGGGAAGTGAGCATGGAAGTAAAAAAAAAAAAAAAGTCACGGTATGATAGTACTGCGATACTAACTCTAACGTATGGAAGCAATGCTTGGACCTTGTTGGAAGGACACAAATCAAGAGTGAGAGCTGTGGAAGTGAGTTATCTGAGAGAATCATGTGGAGTTACATGGAGAGACAGACCGACAAATGAAAAAGTGAAAGAGTGTTGTGGTGTGGATGTGGATGTAATTGAAAGTGTTTGGAGAGCTATACTGAGGTGGTTTGGTCATGTGGAAAGGATGGAGAGCGAAAGACTGACAAGAAGAGTGTATGTGAGTGAGGTGGAATGGGGGTGAGGGAGGGGGAGGCCAAGGATGAGATAGAGGTATGGAGTGGAGAGGTATATGAGAGAGGGGTGTGTGAGCTGAGGGGTGGGCAGCAATGTGGCATGGGACAGGAAGACATGGAGGCGACTTGTTTGTGGCCATCTCTTATGAGATTCAGGCGTCTGGTTATAGACAGGTAGACAGCACAAGTCGTGCACTGATACTGTATAAGCATCGTCTCTTCCATCACGAGATGTGCACTTCATTTTCCTTGCCTCCCTCCTGAGCTAACGAATTAGTGTTCTCATCATTCTCACAACCTCTGTTTTATCGAGTAACAGTGCAGATTATGTCCTTTTAGGCGTCTGTCGTATTCACTTTGCCAAGTAGTCCTCATCATTAACATCCCAGAGAACTTGGTATGTGTAATACAGTTCAGTCAACATTAAGGTTTGTTCTTTGAGCCACTCTCTTTTCTGGGATACAGTTTCACCACTTGACTGTAGCAAATGGCTGCCATACTAAACCTTGTTCACAGTCCACATCTACGCTACGAACATGACTGACATTGAAGCAGACATGTCCGAGACAAAAGTAGTCCCCAACGTGTGCATCACAGTGTTTGTGACAATGTCTGGAGCTTGTCTCGAATACATGTTTCAAGCAAGTGCGACCAGACCTTTAATGTTTCTTCCACGCCCCCACCATCGTACTGCTTCAGCTTCACACACTAAAGAATCTCGTGCTTCGTGTTTGCATTGTCAAGTGTCCATTGGCTCGTTCTTCAAAAAGGTGAGGAAACTGGATCACCACACTCCTGCGGACCCCACATTCTTTTATGAATGAATGTATAGTATAATTTACACCTCTTGCACAACCTCTGTAACTCTCCTTGAGTGGCTTTGAGAATACTCCTGGGACGGAAATTGGAGTAAGGCTGTCCCCTGCGAGGCATAGCGAGAAGCATGCCAGACTTTACTCTCCATCACCCTTCTTCAGAGACTTAATGCATGGGCTCTAAGGGTGCCTGTTCGAGCCATCTCCTGGTGCATAGCCTTCTCTGTTACAGTGCTTGAGTGATCACTGTATCAGTGCATAAAGGATATTTACTGTATGTGCAGTAAGGCCAATCTCACTGCCATGGGGACTGAGCTCCAGTGCCTCCTATTTAAGCTTTATTCTTCCAGTGGAATCAATGAAAATTAAATGTTTTCAGTTGAGTTCAAATGCTACAAAGGGCCATGAAACAGAAGCATATGGAACCTGGAGGTCCCTTAGCAAGTAATGGGCGTGGAAAATCCCAGTGTCATCATGCAGGTTCCAGGTCTTTGAGTCAGTGTCTCATAATGATTTTACCATTAGTGGTACGGCTTGCTGGAGCTGTCAGTCTCTCCTGCATGGGAAACAAATGACCTCAGAGAAAACTCTTTCCTCCACCCTTGCCTTCATATGAAAAAGGAGGGGGAAGCATGATGGCCAGTATGAGGCTACGGCTTACGAGATTTCAGGTGCTTGTGTACTCCAAAGAATTGTTTTGCTGTGGGATTAGGTTAGTGGTTTATATCTGGAGATGTGAGGAACGTTCTACAAATTTTGATATACAGTATCAATTTGAGTTTCTCTTTCGTAGCATCGGAGTTATTTCTTGTCATTTTTCATTGTGTATTAAGTGCATTATTGTGCAAGAAAATGTCAGTTCTGTCTTAGGTTCTAGAATATTCTGTACTGTTCTAGAGGCAAGGTCAACGGGTATTTAAAAAGAGAGTCCCACCTTCTGGCAGTAAATGACAGACAATGAGATGGAGTGACAGACAGAGAATGAGTTAGGATACAGGTAGCATGAGGGAGAAAAGCCAGTGTTTTCTAGTGTACCTCAGCTTTGCCTGGAAGGAATAAAATTCTGAAGTGTTGAGGAGTCTTTGATTAACTATTTGCTATCAGGAGAGGGATACATTTTAAGAGATGGAGTAGTGTGGACAGGCTGTGAAAATAGCGGACACATCTAAGGCAGGTATATCCACAGTTTGGAGAGCAGAGCAAGAAGAGCAAAAGAAATATCAAGAGGAACAAAAGAAATATCAAGAAGAACAAAAAGATGCCCAAGCACAACACACAACACTAGAGGAACAGATAAGTGGGACAAAGATAGGAGTTTCACCAGCTACAAGACAAGCTTCAGGATGCGACCAGGAAGCTGAAGCAAGGTAGAGAGAATAGGTGACCAGGTAAAAGAAGTGAGGAAATAGATTTCCTGTTAGGTGGAGGATAAACTGAAAATTGAAATACAGGCAGTAATAGGGTCAAAGTCATTGAACTGTTTTGTTGAAGGTCTGCACCCAGCACACCCTTTACGTGCCAGTGACAGGTGTGTGAAGGGGAATAGAGAGACTGAAGGAGTAGCATGTCCAGTGGCCGTCAGCACAGGATCAGAGAAGATTTTGGTGTGGCTGAATGTGGTGAGTATGCAGCAGCTTCCAGAGACTTCACAGCAGCTGTGTGGAGTCACGGGGCATTGCAGTGAACTTAGGGGACCAGTGGGTGTCAGGATATGGCTGGGAGAAAACGAAGAGACCCTGGTCGTGTATGTTGCCGACACTGAGGACCTCTGCATCCTGGGCTTTGACCACCTGGTGTCCCATTGCTGTCTGCTTGACTTCCATTCAATGCAAATGCAGTTAAGAGGAAAGAATGATCCACTAAGGGCCGTGGAGCATAGAAGTCTGCTAGTTGCGAGCAGACAGACTACAGTTATCCCCCCTGAGTCAGAAATGCTGCTGCCCTGCACGATATATAACACGTTGCACACTGCCTTGGGATTGGTGGGGCACAGAAGTCATGGCATGATAGACGAGGGAGTTGATGGTGGGCAGCATCTTGGTTGACCATACGTCAGAAGTACCCATCGTCATAGCAAGCTTTCCACTTTGTCCTAATAAGATACATCAGGGCACAGTTGTAGGGTTATGCCAAAAAGTCGATCAGGAGCCACCAAGTAGTGCATCCAAGAGGAATACGGTTAAGCCCTACAAAGGACTACTAGACAACTTGTGGGATCTGTTTTCCAGGAGTACTCAGTTTCTGGAAAAGCCACAGATGAAGTAGTTGAAAAGGCTCATGGTGAAGTATACTGATGTATTTTCTACAGGAGACTTGGACCTGGAAAGTACACTTGGAGTAAAGCTGAGGACCTGCTGGACACCGGAGATGAAAGGAGAGCCCAGGAAAGTGACGGAGTCATTGACAGCATTAGCAATCAAGGTCTTCTCACCATGGGCACAGGTGGTCAGCCTTCCCTTGCTCAACGCTCAGGACACTACAGTTAGAAGGAACAACTTGGCATATGGTTTGGGAACAGAGGGTGCTCGAGACTCTGCAAGACATAGACAGCAGAGGCGATGGTGATGACCCGCCAGGCTAGAAGATTACCATGTAATTACTTGCACATTGGTAGGATTAGGTGGTTGCGTCAGAGACCATAAAATTCTGTGGGAGAAGCAGTCCTGTGCTGTGTGATCAATTTAATGGTTTGTATCTGGAGATGTGAGAACATTCTATAGGTTTTGACATGTCTGTTGATTTTCTCTCTTTCTTACCTTAGGAATTAATTCTTGTCAGTACTGTTATTGTTTATTGTTTATTTAAGTTCATTACTGCACGAGAAAATGTGAGTTCTTTCCTAGGTTCTAGAATATTTTGTACTGTTCTAGCGTTAGAGTCAGAGGTATTAAAAAGAGGGCCCTGCTTTCTGGCACAGTGATGGACAGTGGGGCAGTGACAAAGGGTGACAGTCAGTGGCAGAAAGAGAGTGCAGGATGGAGGTAGCGTGAGAGAGAGAAGCCACAGTGTTGTGCTTGTATGCCTTATCTTTGCCTGGAAGGAATAAAACTTCTGATTACGAGCAAAAGAACAAAGCGAGCAAGCAATGTTTACTATCAGTTACGTTTGGAAATGAGCCGCCTGGCCTTACCCAGCCCGACACGACCATCACGCTAAGCAGGAGCTGATAAATTTACTCCTATGTGAACTAGAGTTGAAATTCTTTCTGCATGATACATTCATTCAGTAAATTTTGTTAACTAAAAACTCACCTATAAAGAAGTAAGAACCCATTGGAATCTCGAGTTTTCCAAGGAAGTGTTCGGCTCTAAACGGTGTGTGTTTGTGTGTGTGTGTGTGTGTGTGTGTGTGTGTGTGTTGGCGTGAGTGTATGTGAATGTCTTGCGTTCCAGTATATTTTTCACTGTTCAGCTACCTTTATGAAGAAATTATACATCAAGGGGAAACTGTAATAACATGGTGCTCGCTCGCTCATCAAAAAGCACAGTTTACAGATTAACAGTATGACCAGTCAACGCGTCGTGCACAACGTACCCACGAACCCTAAAGTGTAACAGTATGATCCAGTGTGTATTCTTAATGCTGTAAGAAGAGTCGAGAGGAAATAGCTTCTCTCCACCTTTTCTCTTTATTCCTGTGTGATGCAGCTTTTCAACACAACGAGACCTCATATCTATGTAAACAACTTTGCAATCCGAGGGTGAAAAACTTGTATATGGTAAGGGAGGTCCGCCGGGGTTATTTAAGCTGAACGCGTGTGGATTAAGTGGTACATGAATGGCCAGCGATGAGACAGCTTTTGACCTGGGCACCTGGGAATGGGCTCTGTAGCGTTTGGCCGGTTCATTAGTTTTNGCATCATAGTTTTTTTTTTTCTCTTTTTTTTCACATCATTTTACGCCCTCCCTTCACCCCCCCTCCCCCTTCAGAACATTCAAGGTCGATGATGTTTATACTATGTGAAAACCAGACTCCTGTACTCCTGGATACGCCTTTGTCCGTAACAGCTTTAACCATGGCGCACAGCGTTGCACTCACTTTATTACAGGCTGTTAATAATGAAGTCAACATTCTACGTAAAAAAACGTTGTCCAGGTTATCAGGTTGAGCTGAGAGTGATAGACTTTGATGAAGGCGGGTAATCATCTGGTGTTATGACCCATATAAAAATGATTGAGCGAACAGTCATTTTCTTTTATAATTAACGGAAGCATAAAATATGTTTGGGCGAGTGAGCTGCACCGGGCAATCGTCCAGTACACACCAATACACACGCATCCGCTAATTTGAAAAGTCTGTCATTTTAATGTAGCGATGAACATATTCCATTAAGGCCATGACTCCCCCGCCCCAGTCTTACCCCCTCCCCCCCCCCCCCACACCCCTGTGATTGACCTGCATCACTTCATCCGACACCCACATACATCCACGTCCTCCACACTTACACTCCAGTGCACTCCTTCACACCATCTCCACACAGCCAGACCCAGCTTTCCCACACACCCACACACACACTCTTATGACACACTTACATCCTCCTCACACACCCACCCTCCTTACACACCCACCCTCCCTACACACCCACCCTCCCTACACACCCACACCCTCCCTACACACCCGCACACCCTACCTTCCAGTATAACCAGACATCCATACACCCACACCCATCGCACACCCATCCTCCTTACACTCACACCTTCCCCACACACTCATCGTCTCCACACGCCTACAACCTCCTCACACTCTCACCCTCCCTACATATCCACTATCCCACTCTCTCCACACACGCACACACCTACCCTTCCCCCCCCCCCCAAAAAAAAAGGCCACCCTCACCCTCCACACCCATCCTCCCCTCACACTTACATCCTCCCCCCTCCACACACACATATCCTACCCACACACCCATCCTCCCCACAGACCCACACACCCAACCTCCCCATACAACCACACACGTTCACTCTCCACACACCCACCTTCTCACACACTCATATCCTCACACACCCTCTCAACACCCACACAATCCCCACATACGAGTGCCCTCCCCACAGCACACCAACACAGTCAGCTGCCCCACACACCCACCTTCCCCAAACACTGACCCCTAACCACAACCACAGCCACACCCTCCCTACTCTTCTAAAACACCGACACTCCCACACCCATCCTATACCCCGTCCCAGACGCGGGACCTCTTCATCCCTGAAAAGGGTCTAGTTTGGACACAAACTTCTGTAAGGCAAACGTCAATGTGGGGCAGACGCCATGAGGCGCTTAGCCGTGGTGTTCGTCTCTGTAGCATAGGCCTTTGAGCCTGTGGCAGGGTGTTCATCCAACATCCTGAGAAATAAGGCCACTGCAACATCCAGGTTACGAAAGTTACCTTCACTAGGTGTTACCCAAGCACTCATTGTGCTTACCAACCTACAGTGGGTGGATGGACACCTGAGTCGAGTGACGCCAGCTACCCGCACCAGGATTCGAACCCTGACGATGACGGACCGGCAGCCTAGCAGTCAGCGGTGCTAAACCACTCAGTCACCGCGGCTGTACTTTGACAATAGACACCTTTTTTATATCTGGGTTATTTATTTTTTTCAATGACTTCGGTCAGCTCTCTCATAACTAAGCAGGAAGGGCAGAGAAAGGAGAGTGCCTAATCTTCCCGTAAGGATAGTGCACAATCTGCTCATTTCTCTAGCAACCATTTTCTTATCATAATTTATAATTCGGTTTTATATGAAGGTCTGGGACAGGGGAGTGCATAAACTTGCCATCTTTCTTTTTTATTTAAAGGCATTTGTTTGTGACAAGGGATCATAGCTTATTATGTTCGTCTTTAGATAACTGGCACACACTCTACCGCCAGTTGACTATCTTTTTTCCACTCTGCCATCCCCACTGATCAATATTCAACAACGATACAGTGTTTATCCAGTCACTCAAAACAATACATTATAAGCTGAACTGTCATGGGTTGAGTCTGTTTTTCCAATTTACAAAATTTCAATTAGCTTTACAAATCTGTAGTGTTCTTCTCAAGCTCAGAGTGAACCAGCTTGATGCATTTATCTCTTACATTTCTATTTTGTCATCCCGGGTGAGGATACCCCAAGGGTCTAACTGGCTCTGTGTGAAACCCAGTATGTCCTCAAATCCTATCAACGCGCCTGTTGCCATTTAGGAGCCACGTTTCTTATCTGTACAGCACAGTTGCCACCGCCATGCCAACAGATATACCAATCTTCACTTCAACATACACACTTATTTCTGCTACCACACTTTCCTCAACCCCATGATAATTATATTGATATACAAGATCAACATAGCTTGAAAACTTTAAAATATTTTCGCCACCTTTACTTTAGAGAGTGATACAGTAATGGAAATGGAACAGAACAGCATTTACCTTATTGGTACTGTTTTCTTTTGTAATACTGCCACCCGATGACTTTGTTCAGCTTGAGAGAAACCCCAAGTGGTTAGAAACAGCAGTATTTCCCTCAATGCAGTGACTTTTTTTTTAATTATTATTTCTTGCTACCACCAGACGCCTGAATTCATCTAAAGAACAAACCTCCTTGAACTTGATGGTTTACAGTCTAAAGAATTGAACTCAGTATTCAGGAAGCTGAGGACGTTGGACCATCTTCTCCCTTACGAGATTTCGTTGCTCGGCATCACCATCAAATTATAATGTACATTGTGCAATATTCTTCTTTATGGTATTTATATTGTTTTAATGTTGACTTGCTTTGTGTAAATGTCAAAAAAGAAAATAATAACGGTCCGTATGCAGAAATAAATCGAAGGAAGGGATGCAAGAAAGATTTGGAAGCCAAGGAGCGTACGATGGTGTATCACCTTGGTTCTGCGAGTCGCCAGATACTTTTATTCGTTGAGGGTCGCAAGATGATTTTTGAAACGTTACAAATTATCAGAATATCACTTCATCAATTTTCAGCAAGCCGTACAACGTCAATGGTGAAGTAAACTGGCTGAACTGCTGCCATCAAAGGGCAATCAACCAAAAAAGTATTACACCCTTGAGGATTGACGGTTGTGAATGTGAACGAGTTTAGTAGATCCTTAAAAATATATACCACTCAGTATGTGACGACGTACGCGATTTCGAGTCCTTATGATTACCAAAGACAGTATTTTTACTTATAATCAGAGGGTGTCTTGTTTACAGGTTGACGAATGAAGAAGTGAAGGAACGTTGTGGGGTGGATGTAGATGTGATGGAGAAAATTAGAAAAAATACACTGATCTGGTTTGGACATGTGGAGAGAATGGACAATGACTAAGAGGGTGTATGTGGGTGATGTGAAGGGAGGGAGGGGGAGAGGGAGACCGAGGATGAGGTGGAGGGATGGAGATGAGAAGCATATGAGGGTGGGGGGAGTGAGTTGGGGGTAGGGCAGTCAATTGGTGGGTGACAGAGCGACTTGGAGGCGTTTTGTCTGCGGCCACCCTTTGCTGGATTAGGTCGGGCTATAGACAGAGAGATAGATAGTCTTGTTTGCCACAAATCTTGATCCATGTTTCAGAATGTTACGTGCAGCAAGAGGACCGATACGTTTTGGGTTGACTGCACTGTTCCTTTGTGGCAAACTGCGATGTGTCTGTTCGGGTGCAAGGTTCGATTTTAAATTCCACTGTGCATTTTGAACGAATATGATCAATATTTTCGCAAAACTAAATTTTAGTAGTCTCGGTTTTAACATTTGATGTGGAAGTATCTGTAAAGAGGTTTTAAATTTTTCGTCTGGTGATGAAATGGAGAATCCCAAAAGAAAACTGACCACAAATGTCAGCGACCATTGTCCAGGACCGAGATTTGCTCACCTCCTCTGTCCCGCTCCTCAACACTCGTCTTAACCGTCACTCATACAGGCAGTACCTGTTGGTGTTGGTGCAAATGACACGGCTGACGGACTCTCAGTATTGGAGATCCAGGTCACATCAGAAGATATATAGTTTTTTTTTTTTTTTTGCCTGATTTTGAATGATACTCGAAAGTAGCCTGGCTGATTTTTAATTCTGGTATCCACAGTTTATTAACATGTTTGGTATTAAAATAATTATTGTTTTGGTGTTAATTAGGCTAAAAATGGCACCTGCCGTGGCAAAGCAATACACTTGGCAAATGAACGTCCAGTAACAGTTTTCCAAGTGCCGGATCTGTGTGTCAGTGTGAGCATAGTTTTTCGCTAGCCAGTTATATCTGCAGTACGGAACGGTGTAAAAGCCGTAGTGCGCTGGGCAAGGGGAAGGCGTGAGAAAATCTTCCTTTCAAAGAACTGATGATATTCCTCTCAAAAGTCAGTTATTATAAACAAAAACAAAAAAAAGTTATGAATTAGCTCAATGCAAAGGTAAAGCCTGCTAGTCTCACTTATCATTCAAGCATCCGCAATACCTGGAGGATCTCATGCTGTACAGAAATACGTTACCCTAGTGAGTTCTGGGCCAGATACGTTTGTGAACGATATCTGGAAGCCAAAAAAAATGAAAAATAAAAGAACCCCCTAGGTGTAAATCAATCAATAGGTGTGTGTGTGTGTGTGTGTGTGTGTGTGTGTGTGTGTGTGTGTGTGTG
>JAGKTI010010666.1:16320-28016 GCA_018397915.1 Birgus latro
TATGTGTGTGTGTGTGTGTGTGTGTGTGTGTCATTAGAGGGAAGACATGTGTTCCTAGTAGGTACGAATGTTACCTGGGAGTCGCGAGGCAGAAAGTTCGCGGATACAGCATTTTTGGTGACTGGAAATTTCGTTGCACCTTGTTCTTTGCGAGTTAGTTTGCATTTTACACCTTAACGTTCCATAACATTTCTTTTATATCTCTTCATTATCCACATAGTTTAAATCAACAGTATACAAGGGAATACTGAGGCCTAACTGCAGAATGAAATCTCTACGGCGAGAAGTGTGGCGAAATCTCCAAATTCACTTACTCTACGCCCCTCACACCGGTACTATCACTTACTTCTCGTTACTCAGATTTCTATTTACAAGTAGGACGAGAAGAGCGTAGAATCTTTATATGTATCTCTCTCCTTCTGCGACAAGAAATCTTAGTTACGGGAGAGAGAGAGAGAGAGAGAGAGAGAGAGAGAGAGAGAGAGAGAGAGAGAGAGAGAGAGAGAGAGAGGAAGAGGAGGAGACAGTGAAGAAACTTCTCACGTCTCTAGTTGTTCGTACATATCAAAACGCGAGTTACGAGAGGGAGTTTGTCGTAAATACATTAGAGAATCCCGTCACAGTAGCTTATGTCGCTCGAGCCAACCTTCACTTCATCACTACTTCCCTTTGACTCTCGTGGTGGTGTCTGCTCTAGGCTTATTCCAGGTAACGGTAAACTGCTTTATTTACCTGAGAGGGAGTCATAGGATCCTGGGAGTGTTATTGCTACCACCACCAGCTCTAGTATTCTATCACTGCTACCGCCAGATTACTTAAATCAGCTGATAATCAGTCACAGCAACCCGAGTGTGTTAATGGAAGAATAAATGTAAAGATAAGAAAAAAATAAATCTTTGAGCAGGAATCAAAGTTCATTAAACTTATAGTTAACTTCCTCAGCAAGAGAATTAGTTTTTGACGTATTCTTGTTACTGCGGGACGATTTTGTGTTACTTAAGGAAGGCCTCGCAGGGTGAAGGAAATAAAGGAAGATCAGTCCTAACCCCGTCACTGCAAGGGGTCTCCCAGAGTTTACAAAATCGTCTGGACGTACCAAACATAAAATAAAACAGGGTAAGCACTAGTATTCTAGTTCATTATAGTAAAGACAAAGATTTTTTTTTTTTCATATGTCGAAAAAGTAAACAAGTTGGAATAGTTTGGCGTGCATGTGAGCGCAGTAAAAACAGGTAGATATTATTTCAGTTGTCAAGGGATTAAATATATTACCCTACCAGTACATGAATCTAACAAGTATAATATTTTATTCCGTTCATGTCAACACTAAAGTTTTATGTAATGAGAGTATTTGAATTGCTTTCATACTGTACATCATATTTTAATGAAACAGTAAATTAGACAACATTTCTATAGTAAAATTATATGAAAATTGTGTATACAGTTAGCTTTAATATTGCTGAATTTAACGTTCTTTCACAGGGTTACACCTTTATACCCAGGTCCGAAGACCGGTCCCTTAATTCAGATTTTAATACAAGAATGAACGGCCACTCGCTCGTGAGTGGCAATATGTGACCAATAAACACCAGCTATTGTTCAGTTTTGCATCTTTTATGGGACTTATCAAGGTGGTGCGTCTTGCTGTCGAATAAACATAAGCCTCATTACTGGTTTCATGATTACCTAGAATAATGTACTAGCCTATCTGTCTATTGTCTGACGCCTGTGAGGGATGGCCTGCACTAAAACATCTGTCTCTGCTCAGCAATAATTCCAGTTACCACTACACCCCATCCTTCCTCATGTACTCTCCCACTGTGTCCACATAGTTCTTGGCCTTCTGTTTCTCCTTCCAAGTCCCACATTGACTTAAACTCTCTTCGTATGTCTGTCCTCTTCATTCGCTACATATTGCCGAATCACCTCAAATAATGTCTTTTTTTTTTTTCATTTAAAATTAGCCTCTATACTACATTCCTCACGAGTCCTTCCTTTGTCCATCTGTCCTTCCATGTTACTCCACGGCGACGTCAGAAATTATTTGTTTCAACACCTTGCAGTCTTGATTTTTACTTTAGCATCGTCCACGCTTTACTGCTGAAGGGCACAGCGAGTGGAAGTATTATACTGTCAGGCAATACTTATTTACGTTCCCACGCTATTTGTATTTCTTGCCACTGCGCGAACTTTCGATTGCCTTATTTTTTTCTTTTTTTTTTTTCCGCAGCGCTGCCTCTTCATGTCGTCCATGTCTAACACATCATCTCAACTTACAATTCGTCTCTGTACTTTCAGTCACTATTCACATTATTCCATTGCTCTTACAGACACTTCCTTTTAAATTTTAGTTTCACACACATAACCAAACTCGTGCATCAGACTTCTTTGAAACTTCAGTTCTTCTTCTAATAGCGCTGCACCATCCAAAAACACTGGCTGACAGCTTCAGGATCGCTCATCAACTAAGTGTCCTCGCTCTCACCTCTCTTATTACTTCGACTATACTGTATACACACTGAACAGAAATGGTGACATGACACACCCATGTTTCAAATGTACAGTCAAGTTGAACCTCTCATTCTATGCACTACTCACCCTCTTTAGCTGCTTTGCCCCATCACACAAACCCACAATATCTCTGAGTACTCCAGCTTTCATGTCAGATGCTCCTATCTACCCCATCGTATGCCATCTCCCTGCAAATGCGATAAGCAATTTTAATCCTCTTCTGAAAACTTTGAAAGACATTTCAGTGCAAATATCTAATCAGTGTGTCTCTTGCCTTTCCAGAACCCACTATATTCTTCACTCACTCTTTTTACATTTGCCCTTATTCTCTGAAAGTATTCTACCATAGTCTTACCTGCCACATTAATTCAATAAACAGATGCCCAGCCACATTCCCTCCTCTCACCATTTCCAATATCCAGGCATAATTACACCTTCCTTCCACTCCTCTGACACTCACTTGCAACCAGGCTAGTCTACAGTATCCAGGCCCAGTGTGTTACTGGATCCTCTCCTAGCGACAATCTTCCATTCACAATATTCACTCCCGGTTCTTTCCCGTCCTGAGCTTTCCTTCTCGCCTGCCTAGCTATCCCTAAATCAGATGACACAGCATTTCTTTTGTTAGCCACATTTAACAACTTTCTTAAATGTTCCCCATCTCTTCAATACCTCACGCCTTTTTACCGCCGCTCAACCATCCATGCCGTTCATTCCTCTGCTGTTTTCACCTTCACTAATATTACTTACCTACAATTTCTTATTGCCCCGCCCCTTACTCCTTAACTGCCTGCCAATCCCCGTATCTACTTTCATTCCACGGTACTATTCATTATGCTTCCCTTCTTTGAAATAAATACTGTTTCCTCTTTTATCCCTCGACCATTTCATTCCGTTTGTTCCTCAACCATTCCCTCGGTAGACACATTTTTGTCGTCCAAACTGACGGTAGGTTTCTAAGCCGTCTTCGAAAAAACCAAGCTGCCTCGAGGTAGTTTTTAGTTAAACCAAGACTGTCATGTACCTCCGAAACGAGTTCAGGAGCCGTCTTTGTGATGCATATATCTGGTTGGAGAAATTGAAAATGGCCAGCAGGGATAGGTGAGCTTTATATTTCATGAAATAATACTATTTGCATAAAACTGAGTCGCAGGAGAAAATTATTACTGAAAAAAAAATCCAGTTCAGCACAGTTAGGACTTCTCATCTATGCTTACACTACGTACTTTTGTTATTAATTAATTTCTGCCCTAAAATGAGTTATATTATTCAATTACTGATGGCCAAGGTTGCAAAGAAAATAGGTGAAGAGACGCAGGGGAAGACAGGAGGAAACAGCTCCTGTGAAAAGAGTGGAGAAGTTGCAAGAGAGTGAGAAAATAGCGGAATATAAGAGCATAGTGGAAGAAAGATTGGGAAGGTATGAGTTAGTGCATATGAAAGGGGTGGAAGAAGTATGCAGGATATTCACGGAAGAGATAGACGCAGCGTGCGAGGTGTTTTTTGGAGTGAGGAGGAGATGCAGGAATGTGCAAGGGACAGCATGGTGGAATGATGAGGTGAAACGAACTGTGGAACAAAATAAGGAGGCATATAGTGACTGGGTAGCGAGTATAGGTAGAGGAGAAGATGAGAGAGAGAAGAGAGAGGTATATGTGAGTAGGAGAAGGGAGGTGAAGAGATTGGTGAAGGAGGGTAAGAAGAGAGTGGATGAAGAGTTTGGGAGGAATCTGAGTGTGAAATAGAGGGAGAGTAAGAAATTATTTTGGAAAGAGGTAAAGAAAGAAAGACAGTGTGAAAAGGGAAAAATAGTAGGGGAGTGAAAGATGGGAATAATAGATTGCTGCTGAAGAGAGAGAAATTGAGGAGATGGAAGGAGCACTTTGAGGATTTGTTAAATGTAGAGAGTGGGAGCAGTGCGAGTATAAGGGGTTGGGGAATGGCTGGGAGAAGAAGAGGTGAGAGGAGGGAGGAAGAGATCAGTAGGGCGGAAGTGGTGGAAGCAGTGAAGAAGATGAAGATGGGGAAGGCCCCAGGAACTGATGGAGTGTGTGGTGAAATGCTGAAGTATGGGGGTGAGATTGCTGTGGAATGGATATGGAAGTTGTGTAGATTGGCTTGGGAAGAAGGAAGGGTTCCAGAGGACTGGAAATCAGGTATAACTGTTCCTTTATATAAAGGAAAAGGGGAGAGAGAAGTATGTGGTAACCATAGGGGTATTTGCCTTCTTAGTGTGACTGGAAATATATATGGTAGAATACTTATTGACAGGGTTAGGCATATAATAGAGGAGTTAGTTGGAGAAGAACAAGGGGAATTTAGGAAGGGAAAAGGGTGTGTAGATCAGATATTTGTTCTAAGATGTTTAGTGTGGAAGTATTTAGAGAAGGGAAAGAAAGTGTATGCTGCCTTCATGGACTTGGAGAAAGCATATGACAGGGCAGATAGGTAAGCTATGTGGAAGGTATTAAGAATATGTGGAGGGGAAATTGCTGAGTGCTGTGAAGATTATGTACGAGGGAGCTACAGCTGCTGTGCGAGTGGATGGCGAGCTGAGTGTGTTCTTTGATCTAAATGTGGGACTGTAACAGGGATGTGTGATGTCTCCATGGCTGTTTAATATATACATGATGGGGTTGTATAGGAGGTGCAAGGTAAGGCAGTGGATGTGGGAGTGGCTCTAATGAACTAGGGTGAGGTGTGTTTGCTGATGATACAGCATTCTTGAGTGAAGATGAATGCGAGTTGCAAGGTTTGGTGAATGACTTTGAGACAGTGTGTGAGAAGAGGAATCTGAAAATTAATGTAAACAAGAATAAGGTTATGGTGTTTGAGAGGAATGAAGCCACAGAATGCACAGTGAGGTTGGATGGTGAGGATATGGAGAGTATGAATGCATTCAATATTTCAAGTACTTGGGTAGTGTGATAATTAAGGATGGAACTTTTGGGGTTGAAATACTTGTAAGGGTACAGCAGAGAAGGAAATTGTTGATTCAATGAAAACGATGATGAAAAATAGGGAGGTGAGTATGGAAGTTAAGAAGTCACTGTGTGATAGTATTGTGATCCCTATCCTTAAGTGTGTAAGCGAGGCGTGGACCTTGCTAGAGAAGAACAAGTTAAGAGTGAAAGCAGTGGAAATGAGTTACCTGAGAGGAGCATGTGGAATGACATGGAGGGACAGGTTGACTAATGAAGAAGTGAAGGAACGTTGTGGGGTGGAAGTGGATGTAGTTGAGAAGATTAGGAGAAATCCACTGAGGTGGTTTGGACATGTGGAGAGAATGGAGAATGAAAAACTGACTAAGAGGGTGTATGCAGGTGGGGTGGAGGGAGGGAGTGGGAGGGGAAGGCCGAGGATGAGGTGGAGGGATGGAGTTAGAGATATATGAGGGAGGGGGAAGTGAGTTGGGGGAGGGTAGGCAAATGGTGGGTGACAGAGCGACTTGGAGGCGTTTCGTCTGCGGCCACCCTTTGCGGGATTAGGGCGTTGGGCTATAGATAGATAGATAGATAGATTTCCAAACGGGCAGGAACGTGATAAACAGACTGTTCTGGTAACAGTCCTTATGATGGCCAGCACCAAACACTGCTAATACAACCTTAACTTGATGTTTTTCATGTATTTACATAGGCTATACTTTTGCGACCTAGGCAACCGTTGATTGATAATGGATATGTTACAAGTACTGCAATTAGTGTGATTACCAAGCTTAGTTAGTCATATCGACGACTGTAATTTTTCGGTTCTTTAAAGCCAGGAGTCCAAGCGGCCTCTCTAATCCTAAACTCGGGAGACGACAAAAATGCAGCTTATACTTTCTTTTTTGTACCCTGATACTCTCACTTCCTCACTCCATCATGTTCTCTACTTCTCCTCCACACACTACACTCTTCTCTGATGCTACGAATACTTCCTCCTATTACAGTACATCTTCCGGGACAACGTACTTCGATTAAACGATTCCTGATCATGTAGTGTAATCAATCAGTTATTGACCAAAGATCTTTGATCCTATAATACTGAATTAGTTTCTGTTATCCTCTTTCTGCAACTTTTCCATACAATGTGCGGTGCCTCATCTACCTGGCTCTTTATATTCTTAACTCTAAATCTTCTACAAACTAAATAAGTGGTTTGATAGTTCACTTCCTTTTCCTTTACTGCCCACCTTATCTCTTGAATCGCCTATCCACAAACCCTGCCAGTAGTTGCTTTCTGCTCTACCAGCCAAACTGGTAGAGACCACTTTTCTAGCCGTGCCTTAATTTGTATTGAAAGAAAGTACTTATGGTAAACAGCCCCTTTCCAGCATACATATCTATCAACGGATTCCCATTCCAAAGCCAGCTAATACCACTTCTGATAATTTCTGCTCTGAGGTAAAAACACTCAAACACAATTCAGCATATGCCTGTAGCTTCTTGTGCTTTTCTTCCCTATAATGTTTCGGCCCTTGCAAACACAACCACCCATAGTTATATTCCTACTTGTTTCTTAAAGTATTCCTCAGTTCAATCTACCCATGATCCCCTCACATTCATATCCTCGTAACAACAGTGCACACCTTCACGCACTCCCTATCACCCAGTCCTGAACACACACCCATCTCACACCTCTGCCTCTCACCAATATATTCCAGCTCCATCTCACTCGATCCACATACGCTCAGCCTTGCATCTTCAATCATCGTCACAATTTTTCTCTTTATTCATAGCACCTCTTATTCTCATTAGAGCCAGTTCACAATCCCAAACCATCTCCTTTACCTGTCCTTGGTCGTCAGTTTCAGGTGAGGCTTCTGCTTATCCCTGCAAGCAGAAATATAGTGTGCAAGGATTGTAGCCCCCAAACCCAGAGTCAGCTTAGTCTCTTTTGACAAAACGCCCTTTCTGTGTGTGTGTGTGTGTGTGTGTGTGTGTGTGTGTGTGTGTGTTCTTACCTAATTGTATCTTTATAGGAATGAGTCAAGCTCGTACTGTCCCGTGTATTAAACCATTTTTATCATACATATCCTTAACTTTATGAATAGGTTTGGCACACACTATTTCATTCGGTAGTGCGTTCCATTGATCAATTGCCCTATTTGGGGAACTGAATTTCCTTACGTCTTTATCGCCTCTCTTTTTATGTAGCTTTTTTGCAGTGTCCATTTCCTAATGCTTCCCCATAGGTTATAAATTCATTTATGACTATTTTTCTTTCCCTGAGATGCAATTATATAGCATAATCATGTCTCCTCTTTTTCTTCTCTCCTATAGTGGTGGTAGATTCAGTTTTTTTAGTCTTTCTTCGTAGCTTAGATCCCTTAAGCTTGGTACCCATCCTGTAGCGGCCCTTTGTTCTTTTCAATCTTACCTATGTGTTTCTTGAGATGAGGATTCCAAACTACTGGTGCATACTCCAAGGTTGGTCTGATGAATGATGTTATTATCTTTCTCAGCATGTGAATGCTATTCCCATATTAGCAAGCAGTGCACACATGTTACGTACCTTCTCACTGATGTGGTCAGCTGGAGATAGTCTGTTATTGATATTTCACTCCTAGGTCTTTCTCCCTTTCTGATGTGTGTAGGGTTGATTTCCTGGCTTATAATCCCCATGAGGTATTTTTCTCACTTTTACCAAACTTAATTACGTGACACTTGTCCAAATTAAATTCCTTTGCCATTCATTGCTCCATTCATGAAGCCTACTTAATTCCTCTTGCAGCTTTTTGCAAGAATCTGTGTTAGTAATTTTCCTTTGTCTTTTTGCATCATCCACAAACATATTTAGACAGCTTCCATTTCCAGTGTTACTGTCTATGTTATTTATATATACTAAAAACATAATTGGTGCAAACACTGAGCCCTGTGGAACTCTGCTAGTCACTTCCCTCCATGATGAGTAAATTCCCCTTAATACTGTCCTCATTTCCCTTTTTCTGAGAAAATCCTGCATCCAACAGAACAGAGTGCCTTGGATACCTCCTTGATGGTATAGTTTCCATAAAAGTCTTTGTTGCGGTACTCTGTCAAATGCTTTCTTGAAATCTAAATAGATACTGTCCACCCATCCTTCTCTTTTCTGTAATATTTCTGCAACTCTGTCATAGCAGTAACACATGATTTTCCCTTTTAAAAACCGGACTGCATTTCTGTTATCATACTGTGTTCTTCTAGATGGTTTACCCAAACTTTTCTAATCAGCTTTTCTAGTATCTTACAACACTGGTCAGTGATACTGGTCGGTAGTTGTGTGGATTCAGTTTATTCCCTTTCTTGAACAGGGGAACAATATTTGCATTCTTCCAAGTATCAGGTAGTTTACCTTGACCTAAGAATTTCTTGAATATTAAATACAATGGTCTGCTTAACTCTTCTGCACATTCATGTAGCACCCAACCTGAAATTTCGTCAGGACCATACGCTTTTCCTTTGTCTTATTTACGTAACTCTTCCTGTACTTCATTTTTTGATATTTGTATACCTGGTAAAACGTGTGGGCATGCATGCTCCACATTACCTCTTTCAAAATTATTTTCTTTTGTAAAAATCGATTGGAAGTTTTAATTCAGTGCTTCACAAACATCTTTCTCTTGCGTATAGGTGATCCCTTCATCCGTAATGGACCGTATTTTATCTTTAACTTTGGTTTTGATTCGGATGTAGCTGTAAAATAGCTTAGGTTGATCACTACTTTTATCATAATGTCTTCCCAAAACAGTCTCTGAGCCTTCCTCTTTATCTTTGTATAATCATTTCTTGCCTGTTTATGGTTGTTATATGCCCTCTCACTATTGTATCTATTGTATCTATTCTACTTTTCGTTTGATTTTTTAAAATTCTGTATCAAACCATTTCTTTATTTTCATTTCTGTTGTTTTGTGCTGAGGGAAGTAAAAAACTGGACTCCTATATCATAAATATCACAGAATTTTCTATATACAATATTCAGATCTTGTCCTCTAAGCTCCTTTTCCCAATCTATATCTAAGAAGTACTCCTTCAGGTCATGACAGTTGCCCTTTGTGTGGTCTAGACTCTTTTTGTATTTCTCATTACTGGTAAAGTCATGTGCAATCCTGAAGTTATACAGTAATTTTATACCGCATGGTCGCTTTTGCGGAATGGAGTGTGATACATCATATTGTCAATATCATTTTCTTGCCTAGTAAATATAAGATCTAGTACGGATGGATCATGAAATCCTGTTTTCTTGTGTTTTCCTTTACATGCTGTGTTAGGAAAAACTCCTGCACAAGGTCTAGGAGCTTTTGGTCCCAACAGCTTTCATGGCTTTTTACATCTAGAGTATTCCAGTTTATATGTGTATTGAAATCTCCAGTTAATATAATTCTTTCAGATTTCTGTTTCACTCCATGTAGTAATGTTCTTAAACTCTGAATTGTACTTTCTGGCAGGTCTTCATTTGCCTCTTTGTTTTAGGTGACATGTATAAATTTGCCACAATTAATTTCCCTTCAGATGTGTTAATTTCCAGTGCAATCAGTTCTACTTGTGAGGGTATATCTACTTTTACTTCCTTGACTTGTACATTTTTCTTACTTAAGATTTAAATTCCTCCTCCATTTCTTACATTTCTGTCTCTTCTCCATGTGTTGTATTCCTCTAAGTTTAGGGTATCGTCTGATATCTTTGGGACTGATTTTGTTTCAGTTAGGCAAATAATGTGTGATTCCTTTTCTTTGGTATAGTCTTCTATCTCTAATAATTTAGTCACCATTCCTTCTACATTTGAGTGCATCAGCTTAATCGCTTTGTTTGCATAGTTTCCATAACTTGAGTCTACTACCTTCCTTCTTTTTATTCCCTGTTGGTTATGTACCACTTTCGTACCTGCAATAAAATTATTTTGTAAAAAAAAAAAAATGTACTCTTCCTCCGATCTTCCCTCGTACTTGTTTTTGCCTCCTCCCTCTGCTATTTTACTATCCCCAATTCCTCTTGAGTTAAGCATATTTTTATCCATGTTCTTTTCTTTTCTTTTTAATTCCTCTTTTTCCATGAGATTATCTGCATTTTTTAGTATTTCCTCCACTGTGTTTACACTCTGGAAGGTTACTTTCAGGGACTTTGATTTATTTTTCTCATATTTCCCTAGCCTTTTGTGTTCCTTTATGTCTTCATTACAGATTTGCTCTGATACTTCCTTCAATATGCTCATTATATTTGCCATCTTTTTGTCTCTCGAAATTTTGTTTTTTATTTCTTACTCTTCTGTCCCAATGATTACTATAGATCTGTTGATATATGCTGAATCCATGACCCAATTTGGGGTTGTTTGAGATTATTTTTTCACTTCCTTTCTAATGCTTTTTTTCTTCGACTCTTGTTTCTGAGTCTTTCTTTACTTTCACCATTTCAGCATACGTAGTTTCCACATCATCTTTGTAACTTTGGATCACTTCATTCACCTGGGTTATCTTCTCTTCAGTATCACTGCTTTGGTTCATCAGACTGCTTGCTTGCCTAACTGTCTCTGCATCATTTCTGAACTCCTGCGTAATACACTCATGGTTGACAATCGTACTTGCCATTTCACTAATCTTCCTTCTAAGTGAACCCACCTCAACTGACAGCCCATCTATTGCTGTGTCTTGTTCAGTTCCTTTGCTAATTTTTCATTTTCTCCCTTCTGCATGTGCAGTTGCTTCTTAATTTCATCCATTTCACTCTGAAATGCCTTTTCCAATTTGTTCACCCTTTCTACAAGTTTGTTATATGTTTCCATTTCAACCAGTTCCTGGTAGAAATCATCATCCTGTTTTCTACCTTTATCCCTTTTCTTAATTCCATCCATATTCGCTTTACTAAATATGGTGGTCATGTTGTGGTATAACTGAGAAAAAAATTCTACTTACAAGTATGCATCTCGCATCTCCTTACTCGCCTATCTGTTGTAGTCGAAACAGCTGGGAGTTTGATCAGCACATTCCTGCACTAATTGGCTGTATTCTGTTATTTGGACAACACTTTGCTTAAACTTGCTCTACTATATTAGAACACCATTTAGTTTAACTTAGTACAGAGCCTGACTCACGAAAGGTACTATTTATGTATGTCCAATTGTGGCCAAGAGTGGCCAGTGCGGAGCAAGGTGATATGCGTGTTGTCTCTCTGATGCCTCAGCTGTGTGTGTGTGTGTGTGTGTGTGTGTGTGTGTGTGTGTGTGTGTGT
>JAGKTI010010667.1:0-15048 GCA_018397915.1 Birgus latro
TTATATACCAGCCTGTATCTATATTCTTAATTGTGAATTATTAACATTATTTTTTGAATTATTAACATTAGACTGCAAAACAGGACAGTTTGTACATCAATTTTTGGTTCAATCCGTCTTAGTGAGTTTCGCACCATGGCTGCTACCCTGTTCATACAGGAAATCAAGGATATGGGATTTACTGATCCCCAAATCTGTCAGATTGTTTCCTGAGGCACATTTCCAGGTAGCATCTCCTTTTTACACAGGTTCAACAGTAGCAGCTGTCATCCCTGAACCTCCATCTGACCTAATTATAGGGAACATTAATGGCATAAAAAAAAGTGGTGCAGCAGAAGTCGCTACTCAAACTTCAGCTGCTGCAGTAACACGAACCATGATCACCCATTGACCATTGCAACGCCGCAGGATCTGCTTCGCAGTCAAGATTTTGCCCAAGAACAAAAGTCCGACTGAACACTTGCCGTAGTGTGGAAGAAACTAGAGGGTTATGTGATTAAACATTCAGAGTGAGGTCAAGCCAGGTTCCTTCGTAAATGAGGACAGCTGTCAGTGAGTCACAGGCACTCCAGGGGGGGGTTCGACTGCAGTTTGTTGTTTATGCAAAGTACCGCTAAGCAGTGTTCAAATTGGGTCATTCTTCAGTGCTGGGAGGTCACATGGGCCAGAAGAAAACCTTTGACTGTATCCACACTGTCTTTTTCTGGCCAGGAATGGGACACGAAATAAATACGCTTGTGAGTTCTTTTGAATGTGTCAATTTACCGCTGATCGTAGATGTGTCCGTTAAGCACCGCTGAAATCCATGCCTATAACCATTAAGTCATTCGAGAGAGTAGTAGCTGACATTGTTGAGCCAATCACTCCTAGGGCTAGTGATGAATCAAAGTATATGCTCTCTATCATTTATTTCAGCGCACGTTGGCCTAAAGCCGTGGTCTTTAATAATGAACAGGCCGTCACTGTTGCCGAGGCAGTGGTTGAGGTGTTCTGTCACGTAGATATCGCCAAGGAAGTCTTAAGTGACAGGGGTTCGAAGTTCACTTCTGCAGTGATGAATGAATTATTCAGGTGGTTGTCAGTCCAAGGCTTGAGAGCTATGGCCTACCATCCCATGTGTACTGGGTTGTGTGAGAGGTTTAATAGGACTCTCAAGAAGATACTAAAGTGCATGGCCACAAAACAGCCCAAAGAATAGATGCGGTTCATTGCACCTCTTTTTCCTTTTTCATTTTATTTAATAATGAGAAGCCCCGCAGCATTCTTTGATGCTCTCGCCTTATGAACTGGTGTACAGAAGGTCAGTTCTTGGGCCACTTCGGGTCCTTTGTGAGTTATGGGACTCTTAGAGGGTTGTATCAGTATAAAGTCCTTCCATTCGGCCTTACCAACTCTCCACCAGTGTGCAATCGAGCCATGAGATAAGTGCTCCATGGTATTGTAAGAATAGAATGACAGTTGATGACGTTCTTATTCATTCAGCCAAATTAGAGGAACACCTCAGACTCTTGGAAGTTGTCTTCAGTAGATTCCAGAATTTCAACATGACTGTGAAACCTAGCAAGTGTAAAGCTGCACACAGTGAGATGGCGTTCGTAGGGAAAGTTGTTGGCAGTAATCGCTACATGTGTCAGGGTGATAAGATCAGGATAGTTAATGAAGCCGCAGGACCCATGACTAAGAAACAGGATAGGGCATTCCTCAGTTTGGTGAGGTATTATAGACCGTTTATCCCCAACTTCGCTCTCATTGCCCAGCTGTTGCACAAGAAACTTCAGGAACATGCTCCAAATTTTACTAATAGAGAGAAGAGCATGAGGAATCTTTTGCTACCCTCAAGAATATGTTGTGTAAATAACCTATCTTGCAGCTGCCTGATTCCATTAATCCTTTCAAACTGCGCACTGATGCATCACAAGATGGAGTAGGTGCTGTGCTAATGCAAGAATCTGAAGGAGGATTTTTTCCAATGGCATATCACCACCGTAAACTAAAACCTGCTGAGAGGAATTATAGTACTGTCTAGAAGGAACTGTTGCCTGTGGTATATGGCATTAAGAAATACTATTATTATTTATATGGAGCACCATTAATTTTGAAAACCGATCATATGCCATTCGACAGTCTCAGCACAACTAAGACAGCCAATGCAAGATTGACGTGTGAGCATTGTACATGTAGCAGTTTAACCTTGCTGTGAGGTACATCAAGGGTAGTGACAATGTAGACGAGGACCTGATGTCCCGCGTGCTGGCTGACAACTAACTTGAGGAACTGTCTTAAAGTTTGGTTCCGTTAGACAGGCGTCCCAGACCAGAGTACATATGTACACCCTCTAAAATACTAATTGGCACCCTATGCTTCGATACTTTTCCCAGTATCCCTCGCACAGTACACAGTAAGAGTTGGTACACCTTATCCTCTCCCCATTCAATCTGTTTGCCCCTCCATTCCCCCCCCCACCCCATCTCTCACTCACTCTCCCTTCAGATATATTATGACTCCCGTTCCTTCATGTCATCTATAATTAATAATACATAGCAATGGACAGTATGCTCAAAGTAAGATCTCGACACAGCAAAGCATTATCAACTAGATAGTAATCAATGAGCTATTTGTCTGCTTGGCACCCCTCCTATCAGAGGTTACCACCTTAGGATTCTCTTACACGTTGCGGTACGATGACAACAAAGGCATTTTTTTAATAGGTTGATGGCAGACTATAATGGCCTAACTGTCCAGTTTATACAACACCCAATGAACAACGAATGTAAAGTATATGCAGTATGTGTCTTAGTACTGCCCCAATAACAACCACATCAATGGCACGTCCTTGTAGTAGTGCATGGATTATGAAACTGAGAACGGTAGAACACTAGTCTGACGGGGATTGTAACAGCAATACAGAGAGGGTGATCCATACTCATATTCGTTTATTTTAGGATAGGCTTTTACTTCAGACGGTTCTCAGTATGCATAAAGTGATGAGTGTGTTGCCTACGAAACTGCTTCTGCAGTTTGAGCTTCGAATGAACAGTAGGAGTTTTAATGTTGATTCTGAATCTGATCTACATTACACATCAATAACCTCGTTTACAAATTTCATGAAAACTATCCTGATACTCAAACTCCCTAAGTATCATAAAAGACAATGATAATTAATAAGCAAAATTAGTTACTTAGTTAGTGGTGCTATGAAGCCTCTGATGCCACTGTGAACACAGACCTAAGGCTCAGCAGATCAGGGATACCAACCAGGCACGTTAACTTAGGAGTTTATTTTCAGATCTCTCATCCGGTGCTTCAAATTTTATCAGTGGGTGTACATACTGGCAGGGCAAGCTGAGGATCTTGTAGCATAAGGATCCTCCTGCTTACCTATATTAGTTGTAAATGAAGAGTAATAAGAATGTTCAAGAGCATTGGGACAATCGGTAGAGAGGTGGCCTGCAGTCCTACCGGACCCAGGTTCAAATCCCCCCTGGGGTAGAACAGTTTAAGGATCTAAATTTCATAACAAATCAGGCTATACTGATCTACCAGATGACCCGCCGACATGTCATTAAAATACCCCCACAAATACCAGTACACCAGTCCTGTATGAGATAGCATTAGCATGTATTCAATATGGACGGTGGGTGTTAGCGCCGAAGTGGCGACATGTAGAGGTGTGTGGAATGTAGGAGGACTACTGGGCCTTGGGAGCAAGCTGCCTATGCCCAGAATCGGACACATTAAACAGCTCTTTCTCCGGTTAACAGAGATATAGGGTTTAACCAGATAGCTATCAGCAATTCATTTTAAGCAGTTTGTCAGTCCAAGAACTACCATACGTTTCTTGGTTAAAAGTCTGCACGATAAGAATTTAATGGCGACCTCGCATGCGCGAAGCTTTGGCTGGTGCCCGAATTTCTCAACCAGGACATACCATTCGTAGAATATGCTGACTGGTAGGGAGAAGGTAATTGTAATTTAATACAGATTGTAACTGTCACATTGAAACTGTTGATGCTCCACCTTTGAATAATTTTTCAGGTACAGTTGGCGGGTGTACCAGTGCTGCCATGTTGATCTACATCAAGCTAACCATTGCTGCTTGAGCGTTGCCGCCTTCTCTTCTCCATTCTCATCATCAGCATGTTGCTACTGTATTGTATCATATAGTTTTACATGTATGTACAGTTACACTACAACTGTCACACCTACACTGTGCATTGCATTCACCACAGTACATAACAATTAGTTGTGTTAAATGTATCAAACTTTCACTCAGTTTGACCTGAGTACATAATTTTTCACCATCGTTATAGAGTTTGTTTCGCTGAGGTTTGCAGTCATTAATGTAAATACAAGTTTTTGATGCTCATTGACAACTGTGATGTTCACCTGTACCTGGACAGTACATACACCACAGTGTGAGTCGTGTGTGACTGAGTTAGGATGTATACTGTATACACATTAGCTCTTGCCGACTTTTTCAGAGAAAAAATTTATTTTGAAGGGATGTAATGTCACAAATTCGCCACATCGAACTATTATGGGAGTTTCTGAACATTAGTGAAATAATTATGGGAGTCTTTGAACATTAGTGAAATCCCATACAACTTCGCGAAGCTCTAACCATCTTGCATTTGCACTCTGACTGCAAAAGATTTTCAATACATTTATCATTGTTTCACGAGTGATTGTCCTTATGCACGACCTTAGTGTATCACGGAGCTAAGTTATTATGTATATACCGTTAGCTTTGCCCCTGTAACCGTCAGGAGGCTCTGCCCCTTTCCTACAATAGCCTCAGGGCATCCGTGAGAACTTAGCAGGAGAGGGACAGCTCCGAGTGATAGACATACGCAGAGCGGTGTGAGAAGTGATCACGGAGACCACTCACCGTGCCTCGATTAGCAGTATCACGTCGCGATTCTGTGACGTCATACCTCTCCACTCACTGTGGTTAGCGGGAGATTAGCAGTTGAGAGACGGACGTAGCCAGAGCAGTGTGAAAGGGCAGTGACCAGCAGATACCACCCCTCGTGTCTTAGCGGTGTCTTCAGGCAGTGGATCACCTAGTTCCCTCGCAGTTCTTCAACTTCTTTCTTGATGCAGGGCAGCTCAGGACAGAGCAGCTCAAGATAGTAGTTATCACCAAAGACCACCCATCGTGTCTTGGCATGTCTTAGTGGCTAGATGACCCATTCTTCTTGCAGCTCTGCTACTCCACATCTCTTTAATTGCCTGTATTTTCTTTTTCTTTCGTAGATTTAAGAGCAGTAGGTGACTTGATTATATGAGTGAGTTTACTTGCCTAAGTTTCTTTGTAATTAATTTATTAACAGCTTCTCTTTTGAGCTTGACTGAATGTAAAATCGTGTTTCACTTCTCCAAATGTTTTTAATTCACTTTGCTCCCAGTTTGCACATTTTTTTTTATTAATCACGACTGGTAGTTAAGCCAGTTCTCTTATTTTAACTTAAAAATAAAACCGTTTGTGCAAGCTAGGAGAGGCGAGAGCAAGAGCCTGGTTTAGTATTACTAAGTTCCAGAGCAAACTTTTAATTGTCAAGGGGAAGGTTCATTCTTTCTCTTAGAGGCCGACAGTACTTACTAATTCAGCTTCCGTGAGCGATAATTTCTCGCTTTGTACTGTTTGAAGAGAAATTTTATAAATTTCCCTCTTTCAGAGAATCGATGACCCAAGCCAGAATAAAGTTAAAATTGAAGACTTTACTTTTATAAGTAAAAACAAATTTAAATTTCCCCTTCCACAAGTAGTGGCTTCCCTTTCCCCCATGACACATTCTCTGTTCTCAGAAATCAGTTTAGTCTATATTGGCGTTTTATTGCTCTCTCTGTCTCTCTCTCTCTCTCTCTCTCTCTCTCTCTCTCTCTCAAAATGTATTACAATATAAATGGATCATAATATGCAGGTTGGTTTGGAAATAGCAATTCTTCCTCCAACGTCGTGTGTGTTCTTTAAAGTTCTCTAACGTCTTGTGTGTTTATCTGTTCTCAGGCCAACCACGGGACTTGAGAGCAGGGTTTGCTTTACATTAATGTGTTCACACCCAGAACACACTGTGAGTTTTGGGGAGATCGACGGTGTCATGATGCAGTGTTTACGGGAAAGTTGGTCCCTTGCTTCCCTTGTTAGATATTGTCTAATGAAGATAGTGTTCGGATGTTGTAGCATATAGCATAAACCTTTACCTATATTATTAAATTTATTGTGCTTCTCTCTCTGTGTGTGAGTGTGTGTGTGTGTGTGTGTGTGTGTGTGTGTGTGTGTGTAAGAGGGAAGCAAGGAAGCAGCGGCAGGCAAAGTTGACAAGACCCATCACAGTGAGCCTACAAGGAGTCTCAGAGGAGTTCAGCGAGACAAATGATGCGACAGCAGGATAATGGAAGGGTATGAGAGAGAGAGAGAGAGAGAGAGAGAGAGAGAGAGAGAGAGAGAGGATGAAAAGAGGGACAAACATAACAGAGGGACTGAGACAAGGAGGGAGGAAAATGAGAATCAACAACGAAAGGAAAGAATGGCTGGAGAGAAAAATGAGAGAAAGAAGCACAAATAAGAAACTGACAGAGAGTGAAGGTAAATGGGAAGGCAAGGATGATTGCAGGAGCGGCGTGAGTGTGTTTTTATGGGCGAGTGGTGGGGACGAGGTTAGTCAGAGCCGAGTGGGATACATCCACTCTGAAACCCATCTTTTCATATTTCCATGAATGTTGAGTTGTGCCGGATAGAACACTGGTGTGCGGTGCCAGTGTGGTGGTATAGTGGTGTGTGGTGCCAGTGTGGTGGTATAGTGGTGTGTGGTGCCAGTGTGGTAGTACAGTGGTGTGCAGTGCCAGTGTGGTGGTATAGTGGTTTATGGTGCCAGTGTGGTGGTATAGTGGTGTATGGTGGCAGTGTGGTGGTATAGTGGTCTGTGGTGCCAGTGTGGTGGTAAAGTGGTCTCTGGTGCCAGTGTGGTGGTAAAGTGGTCTCTGGTGCCAGTGTGGTGGTATAGTGGTGTGTGGTGCCAGTGTGGTGGTATAGTGGTGTGTGGTGCCAGTGTGGTGGTACAGTGGTGTGTGGTGCCAGTGTGGTGGTATAGTGGTGTGTGGTGCCAGTGTGGTGATATAGTGGTGTGTGGTGCCAGTGTGGTGGTATAGTGGTGTATGGTGGCAGTGTGGTGGTACAGTGGTGTGTGGTGCCAGTGTGGTGGTATAGTGGTGTGTGGTGTCAGTGTGGTGATATAGTGGTGTGTGGTGCCAGTGTGGTCGTACGGTGGTGTGTGGTGCCAGTGTGGTGGTATAGTGGTGTGTGGTGCCAGTGTGGTGGTATAGTGGTCTCTGGTGCCAGTGTGGTGGTAAAGTGATGCATGGTGCCAGTGTGGTGGTATAGTGGTGTATGGTGCCAGCGTGGTGGTATAGTGGTGTCTGGTGCCAGTGTGGTGGTAAAGTGGGGTATGGTGCCAGTGTGGTGATATAGTGGTCTCTGGTGCTAGTGTGGTGGTTTAGTGGTGTATGGTGCCAGTGTGGTGATATAGTGGTCTCTGGTGCCAGTGTGGTGGTAAAGTGGTGTATGGTGCCAGTGTGGTGGTATAGTGATGTATGGTGCCAGTGTGGTGGTAAAGTGGTGTATGGTGCCATTGTGGTGGTATAGTGGTGTGTGGTGCCAGTGTGGTGGTAAAGTGGTGTATGGTGCCAGTGTGGTGATATAGTGGTCTCTGGTGCCAGTGTGGTGGTAAAGTGGTGTATGGTGCCAGTGTGGTGGTAAAGTGGTGTATGGTGCCAGTGTGGTGGTATAGTGGTGTGTGGTACCAGTGTGGTGGTATAGTGGTGTGTGGTGCCAGTGTGGTGGTATGAGGCCTGGGCAGAGAGGAAATATGGGAGAAGAGGAAAGGAATGGAGACGAAGAAAGAAATGAAGAATGATGGAATGGAGAAGAGGACACAGGTTCCACGGAAAGAGGGAGCGTCTCAGGCTACTTAAAAACTTGTACAAAATCCTTTAGCAGAAGCTTCGGGCAGAGATTAGAACAAAAATACTGGAAGTTTGAGAAGCTGCAGAGAGGGCTGGAGGACGGTGGGAAATTAAAAGAATAGCGGAAGAAGAAAGTGAAGTATAAAAATATGTGATTCCATAAGAAAACAGAGGGAGAAGGAGGTCTAGTAGATGATGTGTAGAAAAATGAGAAAACACGTGAGAGAGATTAATAGACTGCTGCCTTACCCCCGCCCGGATGACCAAGGATCCTTTGTGGGCCACGGGGGTGAGAAAAAAAAAAGTCATGTGGAAGAAAGTAGGCGAGTCTATCGTTATCTTCACAATCTGTGATTTATGAAAGAAAGCAGTTACAAGGGAGAGAGTGCGTGAGTTTTTCATTGTGGCTAGTATCAGTGACTCGAGCAAGGGGCAAGGCAGTGCTCCATGAAATATATATGAATAAGGTTGATCCTAAAGGTGATTGTATTTGAAGAAACTTGTAACTTTTGCTGGGGGTACGAATGAAAGCCGTACCCTTAGAGATGCAGCCATTGCTGAGGGAGGCAGACAACAATGATCATGAGCTACATAATACTGGTGAGTGGAAGCTATTGAAGCTGGGGAGACTTTTGTAAGTGTAAGGCAATACTATTTTTGTCGTGTTTGTCCCTGGTTGTGAGGTAAAGTTAATGGTAGAACTAACTTAGTGGTAGTCCTTATAGTAGGCATAAAATACTCAACAAGTGAGTTGTTAAGGTAGATAACTGAGTTGCATTTAGGTTATTTGTTAAATGAGTGTAATCGACAAGTCATAGACAAATGACTGAGTTGCATTTGGTATGTGTTGCTTGTGGCTGATTTGTCTACATGTATTAACAAAGTGATTTGTTTATATTTGTGTTCCTAATGCAATAAAGTCTTGTGTAACTCGTTATTTAGTGCAAGCATTGCCTGAAGTAATGGAAATATCTTGTACAAACTTGTTTTTATTAAAAAAGAAAATTAGGTTTGTGATTTGGAACCTCAGTGTGAGGAACTGTTATTCCTTGCAGTTCGAGATGAAACCGGGACAGAAGGGGATATGCAATAGTTTGTTGTTCTTACTTTAATGAGACAGATTCTCTCTGGACTTTTCTCCGCACTCCCAACAGCTATTGTTTTCACGCTACCAACTACACTTATTAGCAGTGAGCCATTGTGCTCATCGAGTCTGGGTGCGGAGTACACAAATGGTTACTGAGGGAGTGTAGGGCACGACACAAGCATACAATGATGGCATTACATCATTACAAATAAAAAGCTTGACCCAATCATGAACTGTCTGTGGATGTTTTCATGGTGAGAAATAACCCCAGGATGAACATCTGTACATTTCTGATTCGCATCAAGAAAATCATTAGTCCTTTTATCACCAAATTAGTCAGGTGAAAGGGCTGGGGGTGGATATGCACCATCATGTTTGCACCCCTGGTCTTCAGCACTGCTATTGACGTGTCTGTACTGCAGATACTGCATACCTCATTCACTTACTCGTTTTCAGGGTCAAATTTAGTCATATTCATTAGGGGAATCCTCTAGTAACGCTTCCAGGATCAGTGTCATAGTCCTACTCATTATCACTGCTCCCGGACTGTAAAAACGCCATTATTATGAGGTAAAATATATTACCATCCACACCGGGCGTGAGACAAAATTACTGAGGCTTCCAACTTATTTTTTTTTAAGGGGGTGGGGGTATCACAGTCGTTAAAATAGTTTAATTAGACGCAGTATATGTGGAAAAACTTAATGCAGCTTTATTTATTGGCTAAAGTCGATGATGTAGAACACCAGTGTATTCTTCGGCGGCATTGATACTGATGCCAATAATAGGATATCATTTTGGCACAATACCGAGCTCGGAGTTGCCTCAATTTAATAAAGAGGTATGCATGTACCTAACATGCCATGGACATTTTATATTTAACTATTTTTTGCGCAACACACAGATACCACAGAACAGTACTGCGTTACTGAAGGGGTTAATTTCAGCATATAAAGTTGGATGCAGACTAATAACATTTAATCTTCGCAGGTGTTCTAAAGGCTGACTGCCATAAATCCGGGGTTTGCCGAACTCTTTACAACCATTGTTTTTAAAATAATCGTTTTCATACCTAAATTGTGACTGCTTTGCTTAGAAGATGAGCTAGCCTACACGTTCACAGTATGATCGAACAGTTGCCCTAGACAAAATCATGCCATCGTTTGTATCAAACAAGTAAAACTTTTTATGGAAGAGTACTATTACACCATCGTCCTCCTCCTCATCATCATCGTTATAACTTTTTTTCCCCGTAAGACTGGAATGATGGAATAAGCTTAAGAAAATGAAAATATGAACAAGAGGAATCAATATATTTCTTGATGGTATATTATCTAAATACTCCATCTACGTATGATGTGTTTTTCAGAACATTTTTACTAAATGATTTATTGAAGCACGAAGAAGCATTTTTTTTTTCTCTTCAATTTTCTTTGAGAAGGATACAATTTGCTGACAGTCAACATTTAACTATTTCGATTTTCATAAAAGGTGAGTGTTTACCATCATGCTGCATTAGACACCATTTGGAGTAGTACCCACCTAATGCCTGAAACACTGGCTTTACTGTAAATCAAAATACACTATAGCCTAAATCTGAGAAAACCATACTCGAATCTGTTGAATGGCTAAATCTGACGTAGATCGTGAACTGGAAGTAGGTTAATAGTGATCTTGCCATTACCAGCACCTGCAGTACCTTTCATTAAAGCTTGATAGCGAACTCTAGTGTTGTCTAACTGGAGTATTATTATGTCAATATGTTACATGATTACTGAGAAGTGTTGAAAAAGTGTCATGTTTCCTTCCATTGCATTTATTTTGTTTTCACTATAGTGAGATATGTTTTCTGTATTTTCTGAGATTTTTATAATCGTCATCATTGCCGTTTTGACTGTCAGCTATCTTCCGTTGACATGTTAATACTTGAGCTACCTTATTAAATTTTTTGTTTATTTCTAGATCTTCTGTAGCCAATCCAAAAATATTCCCTAGAATTGTTCTACCCAGGTCGAACATACCGCGCCTCTCACGTGTATGTGTGATATTGTTCATGTCCCCAAGTGCCTCCGTTCCACAAGATGAGACACCTTGGATCATGATGAGCGTGGTTGTTTTAGCTTGTTCTAATTTCCATTTTGCTATCTTCATGATTTCCTTTGTGTGATGAGCTTCTGAAACAGAACTTATCACAGCTTCCAGTGTCCTCAGTGGCTTGGCAATGTTCTCCAACAGTACCGGTAATTCATATAAAATGTGCAAACAAATTTCAGTACTCATGATATCTTTCACGATTGCTCTCAAGGCCGTTGTGGCTATGAGGCATCCTTACCTTACAATATGTTGAGGGTTTAAGTGAGCTGATCCTCTTGCTATGTAGATGAGAATCCATGGGGCATGGTATAAGCCACCTTATCGTTACCTGCCGAAAAAAATCTATTAATTAGCTAATCCAGTCATTGTTTGATGATGCGCATTACAACTGGCTCATAGAGAACAAAAACTTTGCTCGTTGTTTCACTTAAAAAAGGAGTTTAATTCGATACCTAGCTCATGTAAATGCTGTATTGAGGCATTTATAGCGACAGAATTTCCTATTTTTGTTTGTTTATTTTTGTATGTATTGATTTCCTTTAGTTTATTTCAATCTTTAATGTTCGGTTTTTCGGTGGTGTCCGAGGTTGCATAATTGCTGGCTAAATTCCATGGGACTCTTTTTAAATTATCAACATGAATTTCTCTTTCTTCACCACTCTACAGTGACCTAATTACTACTTTCCATTTGGGTGAAAAACAAAAATTAAAGGTACATTTCTTGTGGATATGGTAATATTTCTAGTCGCCCAGATTGCACCAAATGGCACCAAACTGACTAAAAAATTTGAAAATTTTCTGGGGCCCTTAAGCGGGCTCAGACCCGCTGCCCTTTCACTTGATGCCTGCGCGCACGTGAAAGGGCTTCCGATGGCCTTTCGGGCCCTATGGGCCAAAAAGTATCCCCTCCCCCTTCAAAGTCCTGGATCCGCCACTGCAATACTTCTTATCTTATGAACAAGACTTCCCTTCTTAAGTAATTTGTGTGATATGGAAACAGAATTCAGCAGAAGCATCCATAGCAGGTACTCAGGTCTTAACAATGAAGAAAGCCTGGACGTTGACCAGATAAAATTTAATAAGATACTGAAGGAAGCAGTTCTTGAAATAGCAGAGAACAGTAAACTCTCAAATCAAACTATTAATGCAGAAACGTAGAAGCATGAAAGTAACTTCTACTTGAGATTAAAAACTTAGATTTAACAGACAATAAATAACAAAATGCAAGAAGCTATGCAGAAATTCAAAATGCAGAAAATAAAGGAAGCAGTAATTTCTGGAATTTTCGTTAATACAGCAAAGATGGGACTCGGGAAAAGGAAAAGTCAAATGTATGTTTTTAAGAAGCCAAGTGGTGAAATAACACGTAGTAGGGAAGAAATGGTCGAAGAGCTGGAAGAATTGTACACAACTCCGATGATAGACCACGTGTCAAAGAAAATCCCATCCATATCTATAAAAGACAAGAACTGCATTGAAAAGTGTGTAAAGAGGTAGAGCTTCAGAAGACGGTACCACAGTAGATTTAATAAAAGATGCAGGAATAACTGCCCAGGGAAAAGTATCAAAACGCTTCACAAACTGCCTCAGTGAAGAAAAAGTTGCATCAACCTGGAAAAATGCAGCACAGATCCTAGTACATAAGAAAGTAGATCTGAAAGACCAATCAGCCTGTTATCAGTTATACACAAGTTATTCACAAAGATCATCACACGTAGTATTTCAGATGTGATAAACTTTACCCATGCTAGGGAACAAGCAGGCTTTCAAAGTGGATTCTCAACAATCGACAACACATAAAATAAATCAAAAATTGAGAAGACAAACGAGTACAAGAAACCTTTGTGTATAACTTTCGCTGATCATTAAAACAAACATTCGGCTCAGCAGAAGCAACAGCGGTATTAGGTGCAATTCGTAGACAAGGTGTAGATGAGATCTACTGTAGTAAACTCATACCGGAAGACACATACAGAGACGGAATACAGACCATTAAAGATGTTTACTGCATGTATATAAGAAATATTAAGAAAGTTTAATAGTAATATGGGAATCAAAATAGACCATGAATATCCGAGTAACCTTAGGTTTTCAGATGATATCGTTCTATTGAGTCACTTAGACAACTGTAACAGGTGATAGAAAGCCAACAGCGAAAGTCTCTTCATAGAGCTGAAGATGAATAACAAAATACAAAAGTTATGTATAATAATCAGTCTCAGACTGAGGAAAGAAGAATCCAAAAATGATGTTTAAGAACTAGTTGATGAATCTGTATATCAAGAACAGCTTATACATACTATCCTGTCATTCGAACCTGAAATAATTAGACGTCTAAAGCTGGGTTGGAGACAGTTTGGTAGAGAAAATATAATCTTACAGGGCACTTTACCATTATGTTTAACGCAAACATCAGTGCGTTTTTCCTGCAATGAATTACAGCTCAGAGACATGGAGAATGACTGAATCCTTGGAAATAAAGTTCAGAAGTGTCTAGAGAGGTATGGAAAGATCGATGATATGAATCGCTTTAAGAAACAGGAAAATATAAGCCTGGAAGAAATGGACTGGGGCAGAAGAGATAATAGAATAATAAAAAAAAATAAAAAAAAGGCAGTGGACAGCCCATTATCATAGAGGACATAACAGCAGATGGACAAGGAAAGCAATAAACTGGGTAATATCTGATTTAATAAAAGCCAAAGCATTCGCCCATGAATGCAAATCAATCACCATTACTAAAAAAAAAAAAAAAATGGAATCATACATAGAAGCTTTGGCCAAAATTGAGAAAGTCTTTGGATTTCAACCCCCGCCGCGTTTCACTGTCTTTTTGCGTTTCTGTAAAAAAAAAAAAAAGTTCAATAAACGTCTTGCAGTCGGAGGAATGTCATCGCAGTTTCGACACAATTATTAAACAACACGCCATATATCATGGGATTCTGCCAACAATTTGCCTTCGTGATTTTGAGATATTTTGGGAACAGCCAAACAGACAAACACACACACACAGAGACACAAACAGACGCAGGAAATTACATTATTGCCTTGCTACGCGGGCGATAAAAAAGCAAGAGTAACACCACCAACTAGGTGATATGACGAAAATGAAAAAAAAATCAGGAGATACAGCGTCCCATACGAAAATCAAAGTGCCAGAAATAAACACAGAATTCGTTAGAGACAATGGGACTCTGGAATGAAAAGAAATGGACAAAACAAGGATAAGTGAGAATGTCCTTGCTTTTGTTTTCACTATCCTTGGGATTTTTCACTCAAACATGGATGGATCACAGAATCTTTCTCACAAATTGCATTTCCAAGAGTTTGAGAATGCAAAACAAACTCTATACTTTACTCCACACAGCTCTTCTGCACACAGTGGAGCCACAAGCTTTTAGTTTAGCCAGGGCCCCTCCTCTTATTGACTTTCTCCCTCTACCAAACTAGTGCAACTTGATCCTTCAGGTATTACTATAGTTGCTACTGCTTTGAACTGACCGCTTGCAGCCCAGCTTTGTTACGGTTTTCAGACCACAAACATATCATCTCTTTTTCTCCTCCCTCGCCCGGCACAACACCTTTCTTTCTGGAACTTCTTATCGAACTGTCAATAGTCGATATTTGCACCACATTTTGGAAATTTGTGAGATGTAGAACGGTGAGGCAACTGCAGAGAAGAGAGGGAGGGAGGGAGGGAGAGGGAGAGAGAGAGAGAGAGAGAGAGAGAGAGAGAGAGAGAGAGAGAGAGAGAGAGAGAGAGAGAGAGAGAGAGAGAGAGAGAGAGAGAGAGAGAAGGGAGGGAGAGGGTGGGGGGGAGGGGGGGAGAGGGAGAGAGAGAGAGGGAGAGAGAGAGAGAGAGAGAGAGAGAGAGAGAGAGAGAGAGAGAGAGAGACAGACAG
>JAGKTI010010667.1:15148-28015 GCA_018397915.1 Birgus latro
CACTCTCTCTCTCTCTCTCTCTCTCTCTCTCTCACACACACACACACACACACACACACACCACTCTAAAATATTTCACATTTGAATTTGTGGTAGGTTAGGGCGCTGATCATCTACTCAGTCGATGTATTGCTGCTTTGGGTGACTGCTCCTTCCTCTCTTCCTTCCCTCCTTCCTCTTCTGTCTTTCTGTCCTGTATTCTTTCCTCTTCCTTCTACCTACGGGTGACTCTACAATCCTCTTCTGTCTTTCTTTCCTTCATTCTTTCCTTTTCCTTCTGCCTGTGGGTGATTCTACACTGAGTGACAAGCCAACTGGTTTCCTGTACACCAGGAAACCACTGACTACGTTGGGTGGTAACCATGTAACCAAACTATGGCACCTGGTGGTTTAGTGAATAATGAAGGCTTTCCAATCGGATTGAGCCGGTGCAGGTTTATATCCATGGGATGGTTGGGGTTTATTGCTCACATAATGCCACTCAAGGATGAGTGAGACTGGTTACTCTCATCTTAAATGTCAGGACCAACTTGCCTAGCCCCGGGCTCCTACGCTCCTCATGGAGCAACATAGGATTGGATGATCGATGGATGGACGGATGAATTTTGCGATGGTGGCAGAGTGAGAGGCGTCCATGATACTGAAGGGGTGAATGCTGGTGTTAGGCAGCTGACTCTGAGTGCACTGTGGACGGCCGTGGAGGTTAGGAAGTTCAATGTGGATTGTGGAGGAATAAGCAAGAATGGAATGTGGAGGTCAGTAGAAGGTAGAGAGTATAATGGGAAATATGGGGAAATATAGAAGGGAATGTGCAGGAGAGTCGACAGTACAGACACCGTGGAGGAAGACAGGATAGCTGAAGTGTGGTATGGAGAGCGGAATGTATTGATGGAAAGTGGAGGGCTTGGAGAATACAATGTTGAGCAAAGTAATGTTTGCTACGACCGTGCAGCCGTCAGACATGAAACTACCCACATAAAACAGCTAAAGGTAAAGTATTATGTGTACAGATATTCTCAACATCAGCTTCATAAACTATAGGTTTCCTTGTTGTCTTCACACAGTACTTGAGACGTTAAGGATGAGCAGGACAGGATTAAAGAACGTAAAGTCCGTGAGAAATGTATAGCGGTATTTGTCGAGGCAGTTAACTGAATGAAGCAGCAATAAACAAAGTGGACATCTATGATCTGGAATGCACTTTTGAGTTGCTTGCTAAAGAGGCAAATTTTGAAAAACAAAGAAAAAAAAGTGGCAACTTCGAGTGATACGGACCAAAAACAGCTTAAGATATAGACAAGTGATGTGTTAAGCAAGCCCGTTCCAGCTGTCCACACTTCGTTCCACCTGGCGCGGCAAACGGGGGGCTGAAATATGGAATCGTCTTTTAAGTCCCAGTGTCGTCGCCTGAAATTTGGTTCATTCAATCACAAATGTAAATAAAATGAAATTAAATTTCTTACAGTATAAACTTTACTAGAATGCAGTTATATATTCGAATAATATCATAACTTCCATTTTGAGTCAGTATATAATGGAACATTTTGCAATAACAGGAAAAGTAGGCCAGACTGTGGAGTCCCCTTTTTGAAGAGGCATTGAGGCAGCTGCCTCATTTGCCTCATGGTTAATTCGACGCGGAGGAAGAGACTCAACATTTTTAAAAAGAATTTTGCCATTCAGTACAGTCCACTCTATCCTAACTGCTGCCTCCATCTCCATGATGCTCATGTGTCGCTGTGTTGCAGATCCATGCCAGTTTTCCATAATGCCCAGTTAACAGTTTCGAAACCATTGTTTGATAGAAGAAGCTGCGTGACCCGGAGATTAATCCTGAATGGATCTGTCAGTCTTGCAGTTTTCAAAATTAATGTTCTGCGAGAAAAAGAAAAGAAACTCAGATTATTTGAATTAGTTCATTTTCACTAGTAAGAATAGTAAGTTCCCACACGGCGACGAGCAAAAAGAGAGAGAGAGAAAAAAACATTATAGCATCAAAATGTTTTATTATTTGCCCGTAAATTCTTTATTCGCTGAATTACCCTCTGGGGGCCCGTGCACATTTTTGCCACGGTAACTAGCCGCTAAATGGAAAACCTTGTCACTCCAGATCACATGCCACCACTGGTAAATATTTCACCCGAGGAAAAAAAAGCTAATGGGAGATGTCTCTGTCTCACTGATCACACGGAATCCCCCTTTTTTCCTTTCAGTTTTCCTTCTGGTGCCGAAAATTCTAATTTGTTTGGTGTTTCATGCTAGGTAATGTTCTTGATGAAGTTCTTCATCCCCACCAATTTCTCTTACGTACAGTTACTTCTGTACACATCAGTCTGTCTCACCAACAGTTTTTTACAATTATTCAACTGGTTTCTGTGGATTTTGACGAGTACTTACAGCAGCTACCCTTATTTTTGGTCAAGGCCTTTCTGATACCCATAGAATCATGGTAAAAATTAATCAAGTAATTAACCAACCGCTAGCGTCATAGCAAGTCTTAAAGAAAAAAAATGCACACAAGTAACTTGTGGCAACGGTCGCTCCCGCAGTGCTCTTACTGGGAATGCCATTTATTCACTGAGCTGCGAGGGATATAACACTTGCCCTGGCTCCCTCTTGCCTGGGATGGAGTCACGTCAGCCACAGCAGACTATAGCCCAACACCCATGACGGAGGAATGTGGAGGAAGGTGACAGATAAGAAATGTGGAGTGGAACATAGAGTACTAAGAGTGCAGTGCACAATTTGGGATGTGGAGTGGGGAGTGTTGCATGGAGTTTAAAATGTGCAGAATGGAAAATGGTGTGTGGAATGTAAGGAGTGGAGACTTGAGAAGGAAATAATGTGTGGAGTTTGATGAATGAAGAGGAATATGGAGTGTGAAGAGTGCAGCGGAGAGTGAAGTTTGCAGTGTGCATGTGAAGAAGGGAGTAGAAACTGGAGAAGAGTGTGAGGTGTGGAGAGTGGAATGTAGACAGTGCAGTGTGGAGTTGAGTGGAGAGGAGGGTGTGGAGGGTGGAAAATGGATAGTGGAAAATAAAGTGTGGAGAGTGAAGTGTAGAAAGTGGAGAGCAGAGAGTGCGGCATGAAGAGTGGAGAGTACAGTGTGCAGTGAGTAATGAAGGGTTGAGTGTACAAAATGAAGACTCGAACATGAAGACGGGGGAAGTGCAGTGTGGAGAGTATAGACTGTAGTGTCTAGAGTAGTGTATGGAGTGTGGAGAGTAAACTGTATAGTGTGGGTAGTAAAGAATGGAAGTGTAGTGGTATCAAAATAGTTCATTAAATATTAAACGTTCATTCCAGTAAGGAAGTAAATTAAGTTACATTGTATAGCCATTCTATCTTTCTCTTACCGGGTGCATCTTTTTTGTAATGTTATGTGTTTCGTGAAACCTTGAAGAAGATGAGACTGCAGTTATGTATCAAAATATTGCCACACACCGCTCTTTCAACTTTTTCTCCTATATAAGAGATATTCAGTATTTTCATTCCACTTCTGTACAGCCAGATTCTGACATACACATAACAGTCAGTGCATTACTGTAATTTCACACACACTGCTCTCGTTACAGTTAACCTTTCAGGATTCTCAGATGGTATCCCTATGAAAAGGTCAGTTCTGGTTTTCACAAGAAAGGTCGATTATCCAGGAAACCTCGCACGAACTAAAACCAATACAGACACTTATTCATATATTTTCTTAACCAGTTCCTGCAATTTCCACCCTTTTGCTAGCGTATTTTTTTTACTTGATAGTGGTGGACCTGGGCGCTCATCATCCACTCACTTAATGTAGGGTATCTCCATATTGAGTGATATGACAAACAAGATGACCTTCTTGAAGGCCAGGAAATCATTTAAGTTAGGTGATAACCATATAACCAACTTGGACGTGTTCCCTACATATCAACAAGTGAGTTGGATGTAAACTAGTGCTCCTCCCTGTAAAACAACTAACTAAAAAACAAAGTGCCTCAGACCCGGATGGACCTATAGGTGACGACCAAGGACTGGACAAAGTACTGTACACGATGTGGACGGCATATGTGGATTGACCGAGACCAAATGGTGTTATGAGTGTGTGAGAGAGTGGGAGCATGGATTGAGTATGTGTGCGGGAATAGGTGAGAATGAGAGAGCAAGGAAGGTTGTATGCATCTTTGTGTGCGAGAGATGAAAGGAAAATATAATAGAGAATGGATTAGGATGATAGGAAAATATAACAGCGAATGGATTAGTTGGTTCATGGATTGTGTGGGTAAGATTAAAAGTAGGAAAACAATCGCGGGCGCTTGTTTGTGTATATGTGCCGTCAGAAGACGGTGCAAGAAGAAAGAAGAGTTCTGTGCAAATGTGGGAGCATGTATGAATCAGTTTGAAATGAGTGAGAGAGTATTTTTACCGGAGATATGAATGGAAATGTAGGGAATATAAAAGTAAGTGGAGTAATTGGTTAGTAGGGTTCGATTCCTTAAGTGGATAGGAATGGTAGTACTGTGGTGAACATTTGTGCAGGGAGGGGATTGGTGATAGCCAATACCCTCTATAAGCAAAAAAGGATCCACAAATATACATGAAAAATGATGAGAAGGGTGGGTGGTGAGCTAGACGAATGGAAGGAAATGATTGATCATGTGAGTGTGGATAAGAGAAAAATAGGATATGTGTTGGGGGAAAGAGCATACACTTGTAATGGTGAAAGTGAAGGTAATGACCCATTAAATGAATAGAAAGGGTATAGGGCAGGAGGAAGCAGTCCATACAAAGAGGGTAAAAAGATTGCAGGAGGATGAAAAAAGCTGACTTAAGAAAATTTTGAAGAGACGGGGTAGATATGGTTTGGAGCAAATGGGGGAGGTGAAATGTGTGTGCAAGGTATTCCGACAAGAATCTGGGCAGCAAGTGAGGTCGTGTATGGGATGAAAAGAAGACGAAATGGGGTGCAAGGAACAGCATGGTGGAATGAAGAGGTGAGACAAGCTGTGGTGCAAAACAAGAAAGCATACAGTGAGTCGATGGGAAGCAAAGCAGAGTCTTGGAGGAAGCTGCAAGGTGGTATAGAGACCTAAATGTAGAGAAGAGGGGATAGGTAAAAAATTAATATTAGAGGGCAGGAAGAGAGTAGATGAGGAGTTTCGTAGGAATTTGAGTGAACACTGGACAGACTGTAAGAAAAGGTTCTGGAAGTAGGTTAAGAGAGTAAAGTAAGACTTGGTGATCAAGGACGTAGTAGGTGAGTGATGGCTGAAAATGAAGGATTGCTAGGAGCGATGGGAGAAAAACTGAGGAGATGGAGAGAACACTCTTTAAGGGATTGTTAAATGTAGTGTTACGTCCCCATCCCACACTACCACAGGCTCCAACAGCAGTAGTTCGGTATAGGAAAGATGAAGCCCAGTGAGCTGTTCTTCCTAGAGGCAGCCTTTCAATGTACAGCAACACAGAGCAGCACAGGCGTTGAATGTGAACAAGCTTCTCACATTTGTTGTCTTTATTTTCCAAAGAATTACACTTAATGCTTGCCAACTTCACAGTTTTCACAAGTACCGGAGCTGTACAAGCTTCACTAACTGCACTGACACTGCACTGACACTGAACTAAACTCAAACTGAAGTGAAAAACCACTGCTCTCTTCCCCCATACCTATATAAGCTTCCTGTAAACTAGAATTATCTACTACATTCTCGGGTATGCAACAGTTACCAACTCGGAGACATTCAAAATAGCCAAGGTTTTCTAACATTACATAACACTCTAAATTATTTAGCATTCAGACTGAGAGAAAATTACATAACTTAACAATCTGGTATATAAAACATTACAGAGTAAAAGAGCAAAAAATTTAATGCATAGCTTTACAAAATAACTCTGCTCACAAAGAGCAGTCTAACCGGCAACTCCGATATGCAGTGGAAAAATTCGAGAATCGTTGGGAATACTCCAGCACTACCTAACTGGCAAATCCCACTTCTCAACAATGAGGAATGAAAGCAGCGCTAGTATAAGTGAGGGGGAATGGCCGGTAGGAGGGGGATGAGAAGGGAGGAAGTGATCAGTAGGATGGAAGTATTGGAAACAACGATGAAAGAAAAAGTTGGGAAAGCCCCAGGAAAGGGTGGAGTGTGTGGTGATATGCTGAAGCACGGGGAAACATATTACTATAATGGATACGGAAGTTGTTAAAATTGGCCTGGGAGGAAGGCAGGGTCTCGGAGAACTGGAATTCAGGTATAATCATTCCACTGTACGAAGGAAAAGAGAAAAAAAAATGTGTTGTAATCACAAGGGCATTTGTCATCTTTGTGTAATGAGAAAAGTAGATGATATAATATTTTTTGATAGAGTTAGGGATATAACAGAGGAATCATTTGGAGGAGAACCGTAGAGTTTCAGGAATGAGAGAGGTTGTGTGCATCAGATATTCATCCTAAAGTGTCTTGTGCAAAAGGTTCTAGGAAGGGAAATTAGTCGTACACAGTCTTTATGGAGTTGGAGAAAGCATATGATTGCGTGGTTAGACAGGGAATGTGGAAAGTATTATGATTAAATGAAGTAATTTTTTAATGGTGTGAAGAAAATGAATGAGGGCACTAGGACTGTAATGCATGTGGATAGTGAACTGTGTGTATATTTCTATATAAATGTTGGATTAATGTATGCATTTGTTTTGTCTCAATAGTTGTTCAATTTATATATGGATGGAGGTGTAAAAGGGGTACAGGGTAGGGCAATGGATGTTAAAGCGGCCCTAATGAAAGAGAGGGCGGCGTTTGGAAGTTTCCCGTTCTGATGTTTGCAGTTGACACTGTACTGTTCAGTGAAGGCAAAAGGAAACTGCAAGGCTTGGTGAATGAGTTTGGGAGAGTATGAAAGAAACGGAATCAAAAGGTGATTGTATGAAGGGATAAAGTTGTGGTTTTCGAGAGAAATGAAGTCACTAATGAGGCTGGATAGCGAGGAAATGGAAAATGTGAGTGCAATTTTTTTTGGGGGGAGGTGGTGGCTCAATCGGTAGAGAGGTGGCCTGCAGTCCCGACGGACCCAGGTTCAAATCCACGCTGGGGCAGGGACCAGTTTAAGGATTTGATTTTCATGAAATCAGGCTTTAATAATCTACCAGAAGACCCGCCGACATGTCGTTAAAATACCCCCGCTAATACCAATACACAAGTCCTGTATGAGACAGTCCTAGCATGTATTCAAAATGGACGGTGTGTGTTAGCGCCGAAGTGGTGACATGTAGAGGTGTATGGTATGTAGGAGGACTGCTGGGCCTTGATAGCTGGCTCTGAAAGCCTATGCCCAGAGTCGGACACATTAAAAAAATAATAATAATAATAATACTGCATGGTCGCTTTTGCTGAATGGAGGGTGGTACAGTACATTATACTGTCAGTATCACTTTCTTGCCCAGTAAATATAAGATCTAGTACTGATGGATTATAAAGTCCTCTTTTTCTGGTGTTTTTCTGTATGTGCTGTGTTAGGAAAAACTCCTGCATAAGATCTAGGAGCTTTTCATCCCAACAGCTTTCGTGGCTTCTTACATCTAGAGTACTGTATTCCATTAAATATTTGTATTGAAATGTCGAGTTAATTTAATTCTTTCAGATTTCTCTTCTATTTTATGTAGTAATTTTCTTAAACTCTGAGTTGTACTTTCTGCCAGGTCTTCATATTCGCCTCTTTCCCGAGTGTTTATTTTGGGTAGAATGTATATATTTGCCACAATTAAATTCCCTTGAGATGTTTTAATCTCCAGTGTAATCAGTTCTACTCGTGAGGGTATATCTAGTTTCATTTCTTTGACTTGTAGATTTTTCTTTGTTAAGATTATAGTTCCTCCTTCCTTTCTTAAATTTCCGTCTCTTCTCCATATATCGTATTCTTCTAGGTTTAGGGTACTGTTTGATATCTTTCGGGTTAATTTTGGTTCAGTTTGGCAAATAATATGTGGTTCCTTTTCTTTGGTACAGTCTTCTGTCTCTAATAATTTAGACACCATTCCACCTATATTTGAGTACATCATCTTAATCATCTTGTTTTCATACTTGCCATAACCTGAGTCTACAACCTTCCTCCATTTTATTCCCTCTTGGTTATGTACCACTTTCTTACCTGCAATCCAATTACTTTGTAAAAAAAAAAAAAAATGTTCTCTTCATCTGATCTCCCCTCGGTCATTGTTTTTCCCTCCTTCCTCTTCTCCTTTAGTATTCCCAGTTCCTCTAGAGTCAGATATCTTTTTATCCATTCCTTTTTAAATTCCTCTTTTTCCATGAGTTTGTTTACACTTTAGTATTTCCTCCAAGTGTTCAAACTCTGGATGGTTACTTTCAGGGGCCTTGACTTACTTCTCTCATACCTCCCTAGCCTTTTGTGTTGCTCTGTCTTTATCACAGATTTCCTCTGATACTTCCTTCAGTATGCTCATAATATTTGTCACATCCTTGTCCTCTCTTATTTTTTTTTATTTCTTCTTCATCTATACCAGTGATTATTATAGATTTGTTGATGTCTGCTGAATCTTTGACGAATTTTGGTTTGTTCTGGATTACTTTTTTTTTTTTTTACTTTCTAAAGTTTTTGTCTTCGACTCTTGTTTCTGTATTTCCTTACTTTCACCATTTCAGCATACATAGTTTCCACAACATCTTTGTGTGTGTAACTCACCGGGTCGGTCAGGATCACTTGATGGTAGTGATCGTCAGCTTTTACCCTCCCGGAAGGGAGCTGAGAGCTCATATAGTCCGATCTATGGGCAAGGTTGTGACTTTCACACACGCACACACCCATCCCCTTGCTCAAGGGGACACTAACCACCCACTTCGTCAGTGAAACTTTTCACAACCTGAGCGAGGCGCGAACTCCCGTCTACCAGATGGCAAGCGAGAACGCTACCACTGAGCCAGCGAGAGAGAGAGTGTGTGTGTGTGTGTAGGTACATAAGAGGATAATTATACATACGTCCATATATAAAGATACATTACATCGTAGTTTTAAAAAAAATATTTTGATTATTTTGATACATGGTCATTAATTTCCTAATTTAAGATGACAAAAACGGAGCAAATAACAGATTAACAAGTAAGGTAACAGTGGCAACCTCAGAAATCAATGCAAAATTAATATATAAATAGAAAATTAATTATAAAATAATAATAATAATAAAAAGAACCTGCTAGAGTCAGAATAAATTTATAGAAATGTGTGAAAGAAAAAAGTAAATAAATAAAGGTGAGCTGCTGCCAGGGATTTCAGCTGAGTTATGGCTGAGAAAATATGTACTGATGGTTCAGCTATGGGTTGGCAATAGATCACATGGATCTGGGTGGGACAAATGTCATGAACATATTTTGAGGAAAAGAAAAACTTACAAAACTATTACTGCTGCTCGTGCTCAGGGTATAAAAGTAAACTGAATCTAAGCGAGTCTTTTCTACGTAAAGAATGACCCATCGATCAAGGACAAAGATAAGAGAATTTGATAATGATAAAAGACTTGATCTGATGAAAGTGTGTCGATTCGAGGAGAGGTAAAAAAAAAAAAAATCCACTCTATAAAAGAAACTTAACTGTGCTGCAGGAGAATCTTTATAAATCAAGAAAGTTACCGAGATTATTGTGTCTAAGAATATAAATCCAATAGACTTTAAAGCAGAGTCGGAAACGAAACAAACTTACCGAAGTGCCTTACTGGTTTGTTCAGCGGATGAACATGCCGAGATCCGACATGAGAGATTGTTTCTTCAGAGGTTAGGAGGTTTCCAAGCATCTTTTCCTTAGTGATTTGTTTCTCCTTTTGTATAGTATACCACCAATACCACGATGTCTTTTACATCATTATTTGTGTTTCTCAGATAATTTTAATTTGCATAGATGTGCCGTGTATATCAGAGAAGGGTAGATAAAATAAGCATTCACAGATTAAGATAAAGTTATTAATATATATTACAGGTGTATATAATATAATTTTGCTATCCCAGGCAGTGGTAATATGAGAAGGAGAGAACATAATATTGACACACATCACCCACTGCCTCCTTACCACACCATACCCATTGTTGCCACCATCACCAGAATAACCACACTTCACATACAGCAATACCCACCCAAACACACTATACTGTTTTTACGCTAACTTTGCCTAGATTTTCGTGCTTTTGCTGCTCATTTCACGCAGCTCAGTGGCAGAATGAGACAATGTTGTGGCTCAGCATCCTTCCCATAGCACTTCTTTATGACTAGCACCATATTCAAGTGTTAATCTATTGCTACAGTTCAGATTTAAGGATGGAAAGATGGTAATTTTAGGCCAAGTTAGTGTAAAAGCAGTATACCACCAGCCCTACCACACATCTGTGATCATACTACAACTCTCATCTCACCCACTTACGTACCACCTTTCCACATACTACCATCTCAGCCACACAACTACCACCCCAGCAATTCAACTACCTTTATAACCACACGGTTACAGCCTCAGCCAAACAACTTCCACCCAAACCATGCAACTCCTACCACTACCACACAGTTCGGGTCAGTCTTCGACATTACTCTTCTTTCAGCTGCGGTAACATATTAATCAGGTTATATTTTTCTTGGTGTCTTTGTCCTTGATTATCGACATAGCACAGATTAAACTACTTCTTAAACAAAAAGCTCTTCTCGCACTTCGCTCCAATTATGGTGGGCAGGAAGAACCCAGCTAGCTAAAGTCAACGGCATTCTTTGCAACTCTATAAAGCAAAATTGTTTGTTCAGTCTAGTCTGTTAAGCCTCGTACACACCAAGATACAAAGTCGAGCAACATGGTCTCTGGAGTGTTTCACATCTGTCTCAGAAAAATCTAAATTTGTCTCGCAACAGTCGCTAGACACTGTCTCTGGGTCACGTACACACTAAGATACTTTATCCAGCAAAAGTCGCGCGACAATGTCTCTAGACCGTATCTGAATTGTCTTGCAACAGTCGAGATACATAGTCCCTCGACTGTCTGTTGACTTTGTATCTCGGTGTGTACAAGGCTTTACGGAACTGCCTCCATGTTTACCTTTCTCACCAAATAAAACTGACATATCTTTATTTATTTTTAATATAATCCGTCCAGGCATTGAGAAATGTTTGGTGCTGTCATTTTGTATTATTATTTTTTTTTATTGTCATTAAAAAGAGCAGGTTGCACATGCTCTAGGACCCTGCTTCGTTCTTTCTTTTTTTTCATTTTTTTAAATATTTGTATAATAATAGTCTGAACTCTTTGTCGTCTGTGCATAATCAGATCAAGGTTTTGGCTTAATTCCCTCAGGAATTGATACTTGTACAACACAGCACTGTTTTCACCTATTTGTATATGATGGTGACAGCATCCATGAATAATATACAGTATTAACTTCAGTTTTGCAAGGTGATGTCTGTCCACCTCTGCTGTAAGATCACACTTTTTATTGCTTTTGCGCCACTTGCACACGACTCTATTTAGTTTATAACAATATTTTAGTGTGATTTTCCTTTGGTTTACTCATTGTCCTGATCATACACTGTATCCAACATTCTTGCAATTCATCTGTCTACTAATACCTACCTCGGTATATCCTTTTACCTCAGAGGCTCCCAAACTTTTCCTGGTCATTACCAACTTTTCCATAAAATCTCATATTATCTGACCCCCTCCCTCCCAACTCCCAAGAGGGGAATCACCACATCAAAGATTTTTAGAATACTTCTGGATTAAAGTGTTATTCCCATAAAGCAGAACTTTTTAATAGTGAAATAACACAAAATTTATCGGAATTTTGGAGATTTTTATAATATTTTAAAATGTTTTAAAGTTTTTGTTCTTATTGATAGCATCATAATTGGCTAAGGAATTTTTTTCTGACCTTACTCTAAAGGAGCACAAAAAGCCAAAATAGCACTTGACCATAAAGTCTATTATGTTTATAACCATTTGTAAGAAGGACGTACTGAAAGAAATTAAGAAGTTAAAGCCTCAAAATCGCCAGGTCTGGATGATATAAATGCAAAAATTATAAAAGGTTATTTTATGATTCTTTAAATTCAGGAGAAGTTCCATTGGCGTGGAAGACCGCAAACGTAGTGCCCATTTTTTAAAAAGGTAATAAAGCAGCTCCATCGAATTGTCATCCAATAAGCCTAACGTCAAGAGTAGGAAAAATGCTAGAGTTAACTTTGGCAAATAAAATTAGGGAACACGTAGAAAGATTTACCCTTATAAATGAAAGTCAGCACAGATTCAAGCATGGACGATCCTGCCTCACAATCTTATTGTCATTCTTCTCGGAGGTCTGTGAAGCAGTACGTAGTAGTGATACAGATTACGATGTTATTTATATGGACTTTAGTAAAGGTTTTGTTAGGGTCCCACATGAAAGGTTAGTTAGAAAGGTTCGAGCACACGGTATAGACAGCTATACCTTAAAATGGATAGAATCCTGGCTGAAGGGACGAAAGAAGAAAGTATTAATAACTGGAAGTAAGTCTGACTGGGGATTAGTAACTAGCGGTGTACCACAGGGATCAGTACTCGGTCCATTGTTATTTACCGTATATATTAAATGATCTAGACTTAGGAATCACTAACAGTATTAGCAAATTTGCCGATGACACAAAATATAGGGTGTATCATTAACACGACTGACGATTGACTGAACTTATTAAAGGACCTCGATATATTGTCCAAATGGTTTAAATTTTGGCAAACGAAATGTAACGCTGAAAAATTTTAAGTAATTACCATAGGCAAGACCACTGGAGATACTAAGTACAACTAAGAAATCAAAGAAATTAGTAAATAAGAATGCGAGAGAGATCTAGGAGTTATGGTTAGCAAAGTCCTCACAC
>JAGKTI010010668.1:0-28013 GCA_018397915.1 Birgus latro
TATGCCAAAAGAACAGTAACAAAACACAGAGTCTGGCAGCATGGACTAGCAGATCCCAAGCAGACAGCACACTTTTTCTTTCCACTTTCAATCAGATTTGTGGAATGCCAGCCTCATAAACAGTAACGTAAGATACACACTGAATATTACATATTTCCTTAATTTATACTTTAATATTTGGTGATACCCGGTAACATAAACTTGCGAATGAAGCAAGATACAGCACACGTCTTATATAAACCTTGCTGAAATTTCTCATTTGCAACGACTGTCCTATTAAATATCCAATATATGGTCTACATAATCAGTACTCTACTTAGGAACTATATTACCTTGAGATTTGCCAGCGAAGAGGAAGGCTGGCGAGCAATTTTATCCAGATTTTCCTGTCATTGCAAGACACTTTTGTTATGAGCATCAGCTGGCTATAAACGCAGGTATCGCGAGTACAAAAGTAACAACCTACGTGGAACTTGGCAATCAATGAAATCGGATTGTAAATATTGTAGTATTGAAGGCGCAATGTAAAGGAGCTGAAGACCATAATAACGAAGGCATCTACAGGTTCTCTGATTTGAGTAAGATGTTAACGATAAGTAGATTAGGCTTGATTACTGGGGTTTGGTATCTTATTAATACATTCATATCCAAAAACAAACAAATACGGTAATACACGAGAGTGGGACGTTTAAGAATGGACGACTTTCAATACTGTGCCCTCTACAACGGTAGTTTTATGTGTAAAATATATTAGATTCTCTTGTTTTACTATGGAATAGACTGAAATATTAGAGACTTCAACAACGACTTGGGTGCGCAACCGAAACGTTATTCATTGGCAACACTTTCACCAGTAATAATAATAATAATAACCTCCCCATTGTTATACCTCTTGAGATGGGTTGTTTGTCTGGGAAAAAAAATATTAATCGTTGACAAAATAAACAAAGAAGCACAGAGATATACAGTATATATACAAAATAGCTCGTGTGCAACTCAAGGTGTACGCGGGTACCGTTGTGTATGTAGGCTAGATAGGTTATATTGAGCAACGAAGGGAGGGGGCAGTCTCCTCTTACTTCCCAAGTTGGCGGTGGCATTCCATCGCCCCTAATCCCCTATCGCAACCCTTAGACTAACATATAACTTTATTATATCCTCGACACAATGATGACGCCGCTCCGCCATCCCAACCTCATAGTATGTGCTAACTAACTAACTATTGCCAGACGCCATAATCCCGTAAGGGGTGGCCATTTGACTCTGAGTTATTTGTTTTACAGAGAAGGGCACTAACCCTCCACCAACCCACTTGTTGACACGTAGGGAGCACGTATGGTTTGGTTATATGGTTACCACCCAGCGTTGTAAATGGTTTCTTGGTTTACAGGAAACCATTTGGCTTGTCCCTCAATGTAAAGCCACCTGTAAAGGAAAGAAAAGCAATAAGAAGTGACAGGAAAGATGGGAGAAATAGGAAGAGAGGAGGGCAGGCTCAGAAAGAGAATGATAAAGGCTAAGGAAGAAGTAGGCAGCACTACATCAAGTGACTCAAATTTAATCTATGGGGTTTTGACGTTGATTCAGGCTTACGACGCAAGTCACACGGTCATCGATGGACACGCTTGCAGGCCCGTAGCCGGGGGGAGGGAAGGGGGGTCGAAAGGGTCGGGCGACCCCCTCCCCACCTGCTTAAAGATTCACTTTCTTATAGAAAGTGCAAAAAGTCACTCTCCGTTGCTCAGAATGTATGTGCTGTTTCTCAGCATCTCTCATTCATACACCCAGACTCCCATAGCAAGCATGCAGCATACCAGCCGGCTGCTATGCAAGTCCAGATTCAGCAGAACCCCCCGCCCCCACCTTCGAAAAGTCTGTCTACGGGCCTGACTTGTTGCACATTAGGCAAGAAGTGAGTGCAAGACCTCACTAAATAATAATAATAATAATAATAATAATAATAATAATAGTAAATTTCGAAAGAAATATGCTTTCGTGAATCGCAGAAGATATGTTTTAGCCTAAGTACTACACCTTATAGCCTAAATACCGCACCTTATCATCTTGTATCGTATCTAAATCTTGGTAATACCGACAGATATTGCATAAACAACAATTAAAAATATTCACGTGCCACTTGCAGAAATGTGCCAGTAAGGAACAGGTGTTAAGACTCCGTACTACTCAAAAGGCAAGCAGAAAGTATACTGACCGCACCTGTAGTGTTCACCAGCACTGTACACCTGTGGAGTTTTCATATTACAGTCAAATCTGTATCGAAGGGTCTCAAGGTTAAAGAAAGTCTTTTGTTTTTCTTCATCCGTGACGAGGTTATATCCCAGTTTATTATTATTATTGTGATTATGATTATTATTAGCATTATTATTAGTATTAGCATTAGTACTTGTATTAGTATTAGTGCAGTATCAGTTTTAATACACACACATTGAGGTGGTTTGGCCATGTGGAGAGGATGGAGAGTGAGAGACTGGCGAGGAGAGTGTATGTGAGTGAGGAGGAGGGGGGGAGAGGGAGAAGCTAAGGATGAGATGGAGGGATGGAATGGTATATGAGAGAAGGGGGTGTGAGCTGGGAGCAGGGCAGTGAATTAGCGGGGAACAGGGTGACATGGAGGCGATTTTATGCTTTCTCCAAATCCATGAAGGCCGCATTCAGCTTCCTTCCCTTCTCTAGAAACTTTTCCACTAAAGACCTGAAGATGAATATCTGATCTAAACAACCTCTTCCTTTCCTAAAACCTCCCTGTTCTTCTCCAACTCATTCCTCTGTTATTTCCCTAACTCTGTCAATAAGTGTCCTACTATATACTTCTTCTATTACACTAAGAAGACAATTGCCCCTATGATTACTGATAATCGATAGTAAGTTTGTTTCTTTTCAGACTACAAACACAATCAATTCCCTGCCGTTAAGTAAGAGTTTTGCTACTGAGCGAGAAACAAGAGAAGGAAAATAAATTAATCTATCCACGCCTCTTGTGTTTCCGTGAAAAACAAATACTGAGCAATAACAAACATTTCAATCAATCAATCAATCAATCAGTCTGTCAGTCTGTCAATTAGTTCGTCAACCAATCAACCAAACAATCAACCACACAATCATTCACTCAATCAATCAATCAACCAATCAGCCAGTCATTCACTCACTCACTCAATCAACCAAACAATCAAACGCCGTCAAGAGCACGCATACCAGTGATGACTGATAAAGAATGATAGTGCCACCTTGGGAATCACACACATGTCATAACTCACGCAGGGAGAGTGTGCGTGATAAGCAGAGCAAAGCCAATAGAGCGCCACGTCAGTTCCTCTCCAGACCCAACACTTGTTCCTTATCGATTTATTTCAGATCGTAGTCTGTAGTAGATTTCGTAACAGAAACTTGGATTATTATAAAGAGTCCGTAACTTCTTCACTAACGAGCAGTTAGCTATAATTTACAAGTCATATGCTTCCTCACCTGGAATATTGCTCACCCTTGTGGAATGGATGTGGAGAGGTTGCACTAAAACAACTGGACGAAATTCAGAGCAAAGTTGTTAGGATTATTATTAACCCTACTATTACAAATGAACTACCTCCCCTACAAGTAAGAAGAAATGTTGCCTCCCTTGCATTATTTTACAGACACTTTTGTGGCAAATGCTCAGACGAAGCTGCATCCATTGTGCCACCTCTCCATGCCTTCCCCCACGCTACACGGGCATCTGGTAGGGCTTGTGACTGGACTGTTGCACTGTCGTATTGCAGAGCTTCTTCCTATCAAAATTCTTTTATTCTCCGAGCTGCATCTCTTTGGAACTCGCTTCCCCAGAGTGGTTTCTCCCTGAACTTCAACCTGCTGCTGTTCAAGTCTGGTACAGATTTTTTATGAAGGAAGGACACCTGTGATCTGGTGTATGGATTTTCTTTTATTCATTTGTTTTTCCTTCCTCTGTTCTGTTATTGTAAAAAAAAAAAAATCCTTATCGATTTATTTTTGCACATTATACTGTTCTTTAATATCCTTACAACACCAGGTCTGTCCCTAGCCACAGGTAACGCTTCTTCCTTAGTGATTTATTCGGGTCTTAGTATATTGGACATTTCGTAACACTTCTTCCATAGCGATTTACTTCTCACATTGTACTTCACTATTCAAAGAACACCACGTCAGTTCCTAGCCAGACGTAACACTTTTTCGTAGCGATTTATTTCGGGTCGTAGTCTATTGATGATTTCGTAACACTTCTTCCTTAGCGATTTATTTTTGCACATTGTACGTCAATATTCACATAATACCACGCCATTTCCTCTCCAGACGTGTCCTGCCCGGCGCATGACATAGGCTTTCGAGATCTCGTAACACTTCAGCCTTAGCGATTTATTTCGCACATTTTACCTCAATATACTCTTTTTTTTTTATGTCGATATTAAAATCACATAACTAGCATGAAAGAGTATGTGAAGGTGTAATAAACAAAATAAATCGGAAAGGATAGGTGTTGCGTAACCTCCTAAAATACGGTACCTAAAATGCGGCCCCAACTTTCCTCTTTAATGACTTTTTTTTTTTTCTACCTGTCCCCGCCCCTGACGTGCTCGGGGACGGGTATTGTTTTCACACGGTTTGTCTGTTTGATTGTTTGTCTGCCTGTCTGTCAACAATTTTACGCGAAAACTACTAGTGCGATTTTGCCGAAAATTATAGGGATGATGGGCTATTACCGTCTTATCACCTGATTAAATTTTGGGCCAAATTTAAGTCAAGGCCCAGGCTGTAGGCCCAAAAAATGCAGAAAAAACGGGTAAAAAAATAGTTTTTCGCAAATAATTCCTTTTAAATTCGCCATATCGACATGAAACCAAAATTTAAATATGCATCTTTCAAATCTGTATCCTAGAACATGCTTCATTATTACATTAGAGGGGTCACCCCCTAAGTAGCGGTAGGGGGGTCAGTGTCAGGTGGGTCGGGCCTAAAATTTCAAATGGGCATAAAATCGTCAATTTTCACCCAGTTTACTCCAATTTGATATGTGACATCTTTCACTAGGTATCCTGTTGTGTTTATACGTCAGCACTAAAATGACTGCCAGGGACGGGTTTGCTGTACCTTGGCACCGCTTCTTGTTTTTTTTACTATTACGCCATAACCCATTCAGTCAGCGTGTTTTTCATTTTAATATTTCTTTTCCAGGATGATTTATTTAATTTAGGAGCCCCCTGGTAGAGAAGCAGTAATTAAATCTATATGCAGCCCCTCCAGTTCGGAAAATAATTTCATTTGGAGATAGTAAGGTTCAGATATAAAGATGTCGTGCCCTGTAGAGGCGAATTTTAGCTTATACCGTTTGTAGCTGATACATAGGAAGTACAGAGAACAGGAGGCCTGCTGGAAACTAGATCAACACTAAAAAGACATAACGAACATACATGAAAATATCCAAGAAATAATATGCAAAATAATCGCTTAGGAAGTGATGTTGTACTTCTCTTTACTCCAGTACGATCCAAAATTACCGTACCCCCATCTTGAATGCTATAATAACGCTCTCTCTCTCTCTCTCTCTCTCTCTCTCTCTCTCTCTCTCTCTCACACACACAAATAAAAAAAGTGCAATGGCAAAGACGCAGAGCCATTATCACATTCTGCCACTGAGCTACGTGAAATAAGCCGTAAGATATCGAAATTCTGGGCCAAGTTAAGGTGATACAACTCTTACTGTGACAACGACAATACGACGTGAAGTCCTTGGGAAACTAGACTGTATTGTTGTCAGGTTACCCCCTCCTGTCTGAGAGCGTCACTTTTCATTTATTCTTACTGCTTGACGATTTTATTAACCTTGCAAGAGTTCCCTGGTGTTGAAAAGGTTAATGAGAGGTGTATTTACTACTTCCAGTCCGAGAAATCCCTCCCAGGCCGAAAACTATATTGGCTTAAAATTGCTATCCCTCCATCTTGACTGCAGAGTTGGAACAATAGATGAACGGTATATGCTAGTCAGGAAGCAGTGCTATGGAAATGTGTAAAGCCGTTGCACTGTCATTTTCTGCCACTAAGCACCGTGGAATATGCATCAAAAGGACATAAATCTGGGCCATATAATTGTAAATAGGCTATACTGCAGCCAAGCACAACACTTCCTGACAAGCATGAAGTAAATACCATACCCTTTGTACTTTAATGTGGCCTAAAACTGCCTTCTCTCTTTCTTGAATACCGAGTTGTAACACTAGGTGAAGACTTGACTAAGGTGCTTGTCATGAAGAAGTGTTATGGACTGGATGTTAAGTTGTAGTATTCTCGCTTTCTGCTATTGAGTTACATGAAATAAGTTGCAAAACAGCACAAATTTGGACCAAATTAAGGCAGAAAGGCTATAGTAAGCTACATTTCGAACTTTGGCATTAACCGGTGACCTTCACCTTTGAGTGCTTGCTCTCATATCTAATACTTTCATTTTTGGCTTAACCTGAACACTTACAACAAACAGTGATGTAGCTATCGGGTACCTTAGGGGGGCCGGGCAGTTGCACCCCCATTGGGTTCCCCATTTGAAATGTTGAATTACTTTATATGCACACACTATACGGCAGTAGGCTCATCCAGGTTAGGTCTGACCTCACCTTGGTCCACCCATTTGTGGGGAATGTCTACGCCACTGCCACCAAGTTCGGTCTATATCAGGTAAAAACTATTGTCCTTGTCATGTGACTTTGATTCGACCCAATCTTCTAAAAAATAATAGGTAAATCTCTAGGCTAACCCTCAGCCCTTTAACAGAGTTTCTTTTAAATAGGATTAAAACTGCTTGGAAATTCTAGTACACCAAACTCAGCCACTTAGCTGCTTAGGTATAGACATACATGCTCAGCAGAGTCCGTCAGCTAGTGATAAACATGTTAAGACGCTTGTCAGCATATACAGTCGTCTGGAGAGAGCAAAATTCATCAGTACCATTTCCGTGACAGATGATACCAGTACAACATGCCATAGTTCACTTGTCATGAACTCGTGTTGAATATGTTTTTAAATGAGAGATCAGTACCATGACGTTTTTCTTAATATACTTTTTTTGCCACCAGACAATAGGATTCAACTTAGGAAATCTCCCTAGAAGTGAAGAAATTATTGAAAGCTGTATTTAACCTCTCTCCTGTTAGAAAATCCTCTCCATGACTTAAAGCAATAGTCTGAGAGTGGCAAGATGAAGTACACTATGCCATGGAGTGAGGTAAAGTGATATGAACAACACAAGACTATTAGCTCCTTTATTCCGGAAACGCAATTTATATTTTATTTTTGCTACCTCTGTATGTTTTATCTAGAACTGTGCTGTCATATTCCGCCACTGAGTTAAATAAGCTGGACGAAAATCTCCACGAAGCTCAGGTAAACGTACGAGAGAGAGAAAAAAAAATGACGCAGCTCACTCTCGCAACTCACATTCGTTTTTGTAGGAAGAAGTGTGAACAACTTTCCCACGTATCTTGCTCTATCCGCAAAAAAATAAATCTTTACTATGAGAGGAAAATTACCACAGCCATTTTCTTTTATTTATTTATCTATCTTTTTTTTCAGGAATGACAACGAATGAAGAGAGCAGAAACTTTCCCTGTCTCTTGTTATCCCTGTAAATCACAATCAGAGTTACGAGAGGCAGCTGAAAATAAAGTGTTTGTTTTGTGGGCACTGATGCGTTACCAGCAAGGTTGACAAGGGGAAGGATTCTGGAAAATATTTACGATTGATTCTTTGTTGTAACTTGAGATTTGTTTTTGCAGGATGAACTAGATATACGGAGATATCACACTTTTATTCACGATCGATTCCCCGTAGTAACTTAGATCTGATTTTGCAGGATGAACTAGAGGTACAGAGATTCCACACTTTGTACTTCTTGCTAAAAATGGATATACTTTGATAATTTCCCTCTCATAAGCAGTATTTATTTTTGAATGATTAACAGGTAACACTGGAAAGCTCTGTTCTCTACTTTCCTTGTCCTTCCTGGGGAAAATAAACCACAGTAACGGCAGGGAATTGATTGGGTTTGTGTGGTACTAAGACAGGGGTCTCAGTGATAAAACGTCTTAACCGATTTCCCCATCCATCCAGTCCTCTATTATCTCAGTAGGTGCGTAGGGGTCCGGGGCTAGCCTACTCACTCCAGAAACTGAAGGCGAGGGACCAGTTACTTTTCCCTAAGTCGCATTACGTGAGCAAGAAACGCTAACCATCCCTTTGAAACCCTTATGGCCCACATCCGGTTGAAGCACCTTAACCCACTAGACCATCTGGCCAATTTTTCAGTTTAATATTTAAGTGGTAGGTGGTGGCGACCATCATCCACTCACTTGATGTAGTGCTACCTACTTCTTCCTTAGCCTTTATCATTCTTTTTCTGTGCCTGCCCTCCTCTCTTCCTATTTCTCCCATATTTCCTGTCGATTACTGTTTTTCTTTCCTTTACAGGTGGCTTTACATTGAGTGACAAGCCAAATGGTTTTCTGTAATCCAAGAAACCATTTGCAGCGCTGGGTGGTAACCATATAACCAAACCATACGTGCTCCCTGTCAACAAGTGGGCTGGTGGAGGGTTAGTGCCCCTCCCTGTAAAACAAATAACTCAAAGCCAAATGGCCACTCCTTACGGGATTATGGCGTCTGGCAATAGATAGATAGATAGATAGATTTTGATATTCAATGTAGCTTGGTTGTGAAGTGTTTGGAAGCTGTATGCGTGAACAGTAGTAGTAGTAGCAGTAGTAGTAGTAGTAGTAGTAGTAGTAGTGGTGGTAATAGTAGCAGTAGTAGTAGTAATTGTAGTAGTAGTGGTAGTAGCTAGCAGTGGTAGTTGTGGTGGTGGTAGTGGTGGTGATGGAGGTGGTGGTAGTAGTAGTAGTAGTAATAGTAGTAGTAGTAGTAGCAGTAGTGGTTGTGGTGGTGGTGGTAGTAGTAGTAGCAACCCCAGGCTCATCTGGACGTGAACCCGGTGGACTGCAGGCTGAAGTTACCCTCCTCCCGCAGTCCGCCATCCTCCTTTTGGGGGATAGGGAGGAAAATGAGGGTCATTTGTACAACCAGGCAACTCCACCGCCCAGTTAAATCTGTGCCACCACTGGGAGGAGCCCCGTATGAGTGCAGATAAATGTGTGAACAAGCAGAGAGAGAGAGAGAGAGAGAGAGAGAGAGAGAGAGAGAAGAAGAAGAAGAGGAAGAAAGGAGAAAGAAAAAAGGTTATAAATAAGCGGCGTCACGTGATTTGTTTTTCTGGCAACTTTTTTCCAAGCAAGTCAATTTTGGCGAATTTCCCGGCGACTTTTACCACAGAGGCGCGTGCTGGAGTATGTCTGTAAAAGTTAGCGAGAGAAAGTCAACAAAGTGTGACCAGGGAAAAGAAAAAGAGAGAAAATAGAAGAAAAAGAAAAAGAAAAATCGCCACACCATCTTTAAAGAACTGGGTAGCGATGGGATAGAAGAATTTTGATACGTGAAATGCCATTATGAAGGCTAGGAAGTTAATTTTTCTTCCGAGAGAGAGAGAGAGAGAGAGAGAGAGAGAGAGAGAGAGAGAGAGAGAGAGTGTGTGTTATTAGTGTCACCGGTAACTCTTTCATGGTCAGGGCCACTCTAGTATTATGTTTCAGCTAAACTCAAACGATTTTATTCTAAACACACAAACTTCCGTCGTAACCTTGGTATTCATTGGCCCAAAACTTGACAAAGGAAAACTACATAATGTGACTTTCATGGCTGGACTAACGACATTTTCCTGCAACTTTCCACTCACACTGTGCTTTTCTTTTCAGCCTGTGCATCCCCGGGCACACACATAAATAAATGATCTGTTAGTTGGCCATTGCTTTTTTCTTTTCCCTTTCTATTTTTTGGAAGCGGAAAATGGTGCCAGACAGGTAACTTAATAATAATAGTAATAACAGATGATGATAATAACACTACTACTACTACTACAGCTACTACTACTACTACTGCTGTCTGCTGCTACTACTACTACTACAACTACTACTACCACTACTGCTGCTGTTACTACTACTACTAATGTTGATAATGATTATAACAACAACAACAACAACAACAACAACAACAATAATAATAATAATAACCCAAAACGTAAAGCTTGCCCTCACCACTCAGTCGAACGTGTCTCCAAAATACCTGCTATGGAAGGTAATCCGGAAAATAACAGAGCATCGAGTGGGCAGCTTACATCTCCAGGCTAACTTCCTCATATCGAAGCTATAGAGTTAATCAATTCAAGGATGAGAGCAAGAGATGGAGGCGTCAAACTTTTAGGCCAAAATATCTTGCCAAGTTTAAAGTTTGAGTAACAATTAGGGGATCGTGTGTGCTGGACGAAAAGGCTATATTTCCGGCTCTGGTCTACGTTTCTGTGAGATCCTGTATATTGTGCAAAAAGGCTCTACTTCTGGCTCTGGTCGACGTTTCTGTGAGATCCTGTATATTGTGCAAAAAGGCTCTATTTCTGGCTCTGGTCTACGTTACTGTGAGATCCTGTGTATTGTACAAAAAGGCTCTATTTCTGGCTCTGGTCTACGTTGCTGTGAGATCCTGTGCATTGGACGAAAAGGCTCTATTTCTGGCTCTGGTCTACGTTGTTGTGAGATCCTGTGAACTGGACGAAAAGGCTCTACTTCTGGCTCTAGTCTACGTTGTTGTGAGATCGAGTATATTGTACAAAAAGGCTCTGTTTCTGGCTCTGACCTATGGCTCCCAAATGTGTTGTCAGATTCAGTAAAGAGCTTGATATAGCTATGTACGTATTCTCGTCGGTTGAAGTGGCCCCGAGCACCTCTTTCTTAGCGATTTACTTTTGGATACGGCTGGTTAATATCCTTTTGTCCGTTATCCATGCAAAGTATGGCGATATTAGAATTGTTTATGTAACACAGTGAAGGATAGTAAGGTGTAATATTAGAAAGATTTATGCAACACGGTGAGAGATAGCAAGGTGTAAGAAGCAAATAAGTCGCATAGGAAAAGGTGTTAGCGAGCTTCTCTTGCCGACGAGAATACGGGACATAAATTCACAGCAGTCGAAGTGTAGAATATTACGTAACCAAAGATCCACAAAAAGTCTCCTTGTTTTTTTTACTTAATTTATCTGTTACCTTCACCTTCACCTTCTCGCCGTTTATAAAAATTGGGTTCGTTATCACATGGCGGGACTTTCTGCTTCTTGGTTCTCACACACACACACACACACACGCACACACACACTCACTATCTCGTCTGAATAGCCTACTCTTTGGCAGACGAAAGGACTTGCGTNACAAAGGGCAGCTACAAGATGGGTACCAAGCTTAAGGGTTCTAAGCTACGAAGAAAGACTAGAAAAATTGAATCTACCAACAATACAGGAGAGAAGGAAAAGAGGAGACATGATTATGCTATATAAATGCATCTCAGGGAAGGAGAAAATAGACATAAATTAATATATAACCTATGGGGAAGCATCAGCAAGAGGTCACTGCAAAAAACTACATAAAGAGAGAGGCGATAAAGACGTAAGGAAATTAAGTTTCCAAAATAGGGCAATTAATCAGTCGAATGTACTACCGAATTAAATAGTGTGTACCAAAACTATTAATAAATTTAAGGATATGTATGATAAAAAAGGTTTAATACACGGAACAGTTCGATCTTGACATTCCTGTAAAGATACAATTAGCTATGAACAACTAGGTACAATTAGGTAAAACACACACACACACACACACACACACACAAGATTACCAGATTACCATTGACTAGGAGAATAGCTTGGTTTCTTTGATAATTGCTAAATCTGTTTTTCTTTGTTGCTTATACTAGGTCACACAATTATAAATAAGAGACAACTATGTTTTGCTCCACTTGGTTAAAATTCATTTCCGATAACCATTCAGAAAATGAGAAATCTTCAATTATTTCGTTGTTAAATCCGCCAAATTCTTCCGCTTTCTCCTCCTCCTCCTCCTCATTATTATTATTATTATTATTATTATTATCTTTAAGACTGGCCTCTCGTAGTGTAAAATCTTAACTAATTTACTCCTATAGCTCTATAAGTTTTTTTTGTTCACCTTAGGTACCCAACACTGACACTATTCCCTAAGTGATATGTTGGCAATAAACCCTCCCCATATCGTGAATTTCACCTCTTTTGGGCCACATCTGGTTGGAGCTCTACCCACGGAACTACATGGCATCTGTTGTTATGGTTACCACCCAGTACAGTAAATATTATCCTTGTCTTTAAAGTGTTTTTGCTGGTATCAGACTTTATTCAGCATCGAGAAACATCCAGGTAACTAAACTCGTCAGGATTTAGCAAAAACATCAAGACATCCACACTATAACAGAGCTTAACATAACTTACTTTAACTTGGTCTGCAGTTGCTGTCTCCAAACTGATTGATTAACTGTACTAATAGATTAGCTCTGAAATATGAGGCTAGTCAGAAAGATGTGTTAAATTTTACTACACTTGGCAAACGAACGTGAGCAAACTCTAGAGAACGTAGCAAGTGGACATGGAACCTGAACAAGCTAATTTAAATCTTCAGATGTGTGTCGTTACATTATCTTTTCTTTTATGAGCCCATGAATGACAATAATTTCAGCAACCTTCTCTTTCATTAACATTCTGGTGGGGCCAGAATAGCTCAGTGGTAGCGCTCGCACTTCACGACCGTAAGCTGCTGGTTCGAGCCTGCACCAGGGTAGCGTGCTTCTGGTGAGAGATGTAGCAGTCTCTCCAAGAATCTCTCCTTGCCCAGCAGAGTTACTGTACATGGTCCATTCATCCTAGCTCGAGGGATTCACTGTGATTGATATTTATTGTTGTAAAGAAATACAGAGTACATATACAACAAAAGAAAGTGGTGGGTCTTGCCACACACCTCCTTCAGCAAATAGTTATTTAGTCAGTGGTTATAAATTCGTGGGTGTAGCCCCACCCTTTACAACAAATATTAGCTATGGTACATGTTGTAAAATGTAAAGGAGTTTATAAGATACTTTACGTATGGCAGAGAGAAGTAGCATCAGAGCAGTATAGAAGCACAGCATTGCAGCATTTGTCCGAGCCTAACATGACATCTCACCGCCTTATCTGTGGGTCGTATGGGGTCGGTGAGTGCTGGCCAAAACACCCACCGACACGATCCCCCCCCCCCTCTCACTCTCATCTTCACTACTTTTAGCTATTTATTCATTTTATTCATGTCCTTCATTGGTATACACAATCGTTTTCTCTTACAGTGGCTTGAGCAGTAGCCTACATAATGTTAGTGACTATGACTAGGTAGCGTAAGACGTAGGCTATGAGGCTTGACATTCTGGTGGGTGAGTGTATGTAGTGGGGATAATGAAGTCTGCTTCTAATGTGAAGTTTTGAGATATGGGTGAATGCATACAGGAGCATTAAGGTGGAGTTACACATGGCGAACAAACGTGATCAAGCACTGCCGATTGCCGAACGAGCATTCACGAACATTCGCGTAAATGATCGTATTATGCTCCCGTGAACATTCGTTCACGTCCTGCGTCCTTCGGAGTTGAAGTAACCTTCACTATCCCCAGTGTAGTCACTCACATAACAGAATGTCAAGGGAAGAGAAGGTAATTGCATATGCTGGAACTATTGTCATCCATGGCTCCTGAGGGAAAAGGTGATGTACCGACACTCGTTTGAACAGTCATAATTTTGAGTGCTCATTCCTGTTGTGTATGCTCGTCAGATTGGTGGCGCTTGCCTAAATGCTACGGTCGCTTGTGCTTGTTTACGTTTGATCGTCAAGTGCAACTCCACCCTTCATTCACTGTTCGCTGACAAATTGGAAAAAGAAACACCGATATGGGAGTTAGTGTGTATTGACGTTTCGCCTCACTTTCCGTCCAGGTACGGATGTAGTTATATATGCTGATGATATCTTACTTCAGTGTGAATCCCCTTTCGTGTTATGCAAAACCCTGCAACAGTTAGAGAATCCGTGTGCGTATATGGGATTCGTTAATGGTGAATCAAACACCAAATATCAGTGATTGGATAGGATTTGCAGGCTGTGAAGCCTGTGCCCAGTCGGACATAAAAAAAAAAAAAAACTAGTATAAATAATGTTAACCTAGAAAGGGCCAGTACCTACAAACACCTTGGGGTCCAAGTTAGTTATCATAATGACCCAGAATGCATTCACTGACTGTGTTTGTAACCTATGTCTCCCAAGACTTGGACTATTGCGAGTCTTGGCTAACTGGGGACGAGGAGTTGGCATCCCAGTTCTCAGGATGTTATACATTACTATTAGATATTTGATCGATTACGCAGCCCATGTCTTGGTACAATATAGTCAGAAGGACCTTAAGAAATTGTAAACTGTACAAAATGAAGCTCTGAGGATTGTGATAGGTAGTCCTAAGAAAAAAGAATGAGGTAATGCAGGCTGAACTGAACTACCAAATATTAAATTAGGATACAAGAAATTGCGTTACTTATAGTTGTCTGACTAATTACGGGTCTAACCTAGACACTCCTTGCTGTACTTTCTTAACAATACTCTTTCACCTCCAAACACGTACCTTGGTTCTATACACAAGCTCTTGAGCCACTTTGATGTATTTACTCCTTGTATTAATTTAATACGAACCTGGAGTCATCGTAGAGTGACTGGATACTGAGAAACTCGCCAAGCCCAAGGATCACTGGCTGCCTTGTGAACTTAACTTTCTCTTCATGGACAAGTTGGAGACAATCAGTCGTCACCAGTCTGTACACGTATACTGTGACGGGTCAGTTGATGCAGCCAAGTCTGGGTGTGGGATACTCATTAGGGATTATGAATCTCCCACACAGTACGCGAACACTGTACTCTTAGAAAGACTTTGGCTCTCTTCTGCTGTACAAGGGCAGCGCGTATCTTTATCTAAAGACGTTTATTTCTTAGATGAGAGTCAGGGAGTTTTATATGAATTACTGTCTACCACTCCCCCAGATTCTGATAATCAACAGATGTCTGCCAACCATCTGATGTACCTGAGGTATTTCATGGATTCCTTCACATGTTGGGATACCCTTCAATAGAAAGGCTGACGATTTAGCTCAATAAGCTCTGCTCTTGGATTCTCATGATATTATTACTTAATGCAGTTATACATTTGTTAAAAGTATGATCGACTCTCTTGTTAGTCATGATATTACTAGACAGCTTCATGCTAGCACAGAAAATGGTTGTGATAACTCTCTTCACTATGTGAATACTCAAGTAACATATGGCCAGTGGGATAGATTTTATGACCTTGTTGTTATGAGAATGAGAGAAGGTAATTGCATATGGGATGTCCTCTTACTGTGAAGTATAGAAACCCACAAATTATGTTGACTGAGCAAATCTCGTGGTTAATCAATGAAAATGTGGTACTTTCCATTCTCCGTGAATATCCTGAATTTGAAAATGAGTTCTAGAAAGCGTTGCATTCATTATATACACGTATTGTTACACATACAAATAGTTGCTATCCTTCAATGCATCTTATATTTATCGGCAATCGACACATCCATAACGATACTCAATGCTGAGCATATTTCGCTTGCATACTGTATGTACGTCATAGAGCCTAGCCATAGCTGCTGACAAATATACTACTCAAGCCACTAGAGAAAACACCAGAGTGTACCAATGAAGGACATGTATAAAAGTAAGCAATAAAAGAAATGAAACTGAGAGTGAGAGAAAGAGTGGAGTCGCATTGGTGGATATTATTGCCATCACTCACCGAACCCCATACGACCCACTGATCAGGCAATGCGATGTCATCATCCCAGGCTGTGACAAGAGCTGTTGTGCTTCTGTGATGCTCTGGTGTTGCTTCTCTCTCCTGTATGTGATATATCTAATGAATTCCTTTACATTTTGTAGCATATACTATATCAACTAAGTGTATAATTATTACTCCACCTTTATTTGCTAAAGTATAGGTGTGTAACAAAACCTACTGCTTATTTTCTTTTTCACAGATTTGTGACCAGCGACTGTCTAGGCTATAACTGTGTTTGCTGAAGGTGTGAGGCGAGACCAGCCACCTTCTTTTGTTGTATAATGTACTCGGTATATATTTACAACAAAAACGAGTGGTGCCAGGCACAACAAACCTCGCCCGACAGCAGTTATTTTATTGCTGTTAAATACTGACTTATTTCTGCCATTTAGTGCCAGTGCACAATTAAAGGCTAAGGTAATAGCGCAAATATTTTCAAGATAAGCCCTCTGAAATCCGTGATCTTGCGTTTGACCTTTCAAGGTCACTCAAGGTCAAAGGTCATGTTGCCAAATGAAAGTCCATGTGAGACTTCCTATATCTTGGTAATAGTAAATATCTTTATCTTGAATGAGTTTTGAGTGAGGCCTATAGCCCCCTGAAAATCCGTGACCTTGAGTTTTACCTTTCAAGGTCACTTACGGTCAAAGGTTAAGGTACCAATCAAAAACCCATATGGGAATTCCTATATGTTGATAATAGTAAATATCTTCAACAGTTTTTAAGTTATAGCCCTCTGGAAATCGGTGACCTTGATTCTGACCTTTCAGGGTCAGTCTCTTACCTCCAAATTTAATCACTTTCTTTTGAGACCAGTGTTTCACATATCCTGAAAGTTTATGTAATTTCATTCGACCCTTTTTCCGTAATGCTGCTAACAAAAGAAATAAATAAACAGGCATACTAACAAACAAACTTTACCAAAAACAATACTTCACGGATTCTGTCCAGGCGAGGTAAATGCAGTATTTCAGTCATGGTGAAAATGAGAGGACTCTAAGTCGATGCTAGTTATGACCCTCTTCACAAATTTTATGAGGTTAGATAACAGAGAAACATGTATAGAAAAGTAAAGATGGATATATAAAAGGAAGATAATTTAATAATAATCGAAAAAAGCTATACACTGTGTGTGTGTGTGTGTGTGTCAGTGTTCCCAGATCCAATTCTTTCATCCCTCTAGAATGTAGCAGAAAAAGAGATAAACGTAAAAGAAAAAGAAAGGGAAAGAGAAAGCCAAATCCTTGTGTATTACCATTACATCTCCCACCAAATAACTAAATGTACTGTCAGCTATGATTATGAAAAGATAATTTAACCATATCTCTGGCGGATAAATATGATGCTAGATTATGAATAAATAAGCTCAAACTACACATTCTTTTAAAAATGTATATTATAGAAAAAAGAGCACACCACTCCACATCAAATAATTATCATTTTACAGAAGTCTATAGCCATATCCATAAACAAGGCATTCTAGAGTACAAACTAGTTTTATAAATATATCAGGTCTTTAAACTTTAAAACTCACTCAAAACTTACTGTCGATTTTCACCGCGAACCTGATGGGAAAAAGGTTGTTCACACAGTATCAGAGCTGTGATGACTATACAAGTAATTTTGGGAGATATGTTTCCCTGGCTGAACCCATGTATTACCTCGGCCTCGCTCTGATCCCTGGCATTCTTTCTCCATGATCTCAGCCAATGAGAGTTTAGCTATACATTACTCCCTCTTCTAGCTTCCTTCTCACTGGATCAGATCCAACACTGCTGAGGGGTTGCGTCCTCAGTAAAGATGTCTTGTATGGGAAATGGGCTCAGCCTGTCATTGATCCTTGGCCCAGACAAGTAATCCTATTTGAGATTGCCAAAATCCTTGCTACTGTCCCTCTCTCTTTCCTACGTCACCTTAGGCTGAAATGATTTCCACACTAGCTACTTAATATTTGTTTTAAGGATACCTTAAAAGCAGCCAAAAATCACCAAACCCGCAAACTCCTCTAATTCCCACTAAACAAATTTTAAACTAACCAAATTTAGCTGGAAACAGACAGATCTGGGAACACTGGTGTGTGGTATTCACGGATTGGCTTCCGCCAGAACTAGTTTAGCGATCAGCAAATTCTATATAAAACCTAAAAACACTGGGCAATTTAAGCATTTATCGAACAGTTTAGTGCTACTAAGTATTTTTTACGTTTTTTTAATAATTTACTTATGTTTCTGAGCACATATGCTGTGCAGAGCAATTCGTGTACATTCTTTTGTGATCCATGGGATCATCACTGGAACCGAGAGCGCAGGAAGGTGGTGGGGTTTGGATGTACTTTTTGTTTTTGTTTTAAATCTTATCATACCCAACTGGAAGACAATGCGATAAGCCAAGAATTAAGCAAATATATATTGCGGTGATTTTGATCTATGTGAAGTATGCTTTTGAAGAAGTGAGTAGATTCGACGAGATGATTCAGGGTGAGCGCTACGGGAGGCTAGGCGATGATGGCGGACACATGGAAGTTCAAGCAAAGTTATTATCACCCGCCATCCAGGCCACAGGAACCCAACCACGTAAGTACAGGATCATATGTTACATTAAGATTACCAGGTGTTTATTTGAAAGCAAGAGTTACAGTAGAAGGCAGGTCGGTTTGATTGACCTGTACCGTAGACTAGTATCCAGCCTAAACTATTCACTTTGGTTAGGCCAAAAGGCATTTCTCCATTTTGAATGCAGAACTGTAGCAATAACCTAATACTAGAATATGGAAGTAGTCACGAGGAGGGGTTGTATAGCCGTAGTTGTGAGCTGTTGGAAATAGTCATGCTGAAAACTGGTACTGTATCTCCTTCAAGTAAGAGTGAGTGAATTATAGTGTGGATATATTCAGTAAGGTAGATGTGTTGATAAATTTACTTAATTACACCCATCTAAACATTTAAATGCCTGTTACAGATCTTAAACAGTTTGGTTCTATTATTGTTTCAACCCTTAACTGAATTCATTATTTTTCTCTTCAATGGAGAGTTCTCCCAGTGACAAGAATTTTGAGTACCAGTGACTTCATTTAATACAGCTCAGCCTCATATAGGTTAGGTTGGATTGGTTTGGTTAGGGTAGGTTAAAAGCAAATAAAGTGAGGTTAAGGGCTTGATAATATTACATTTTATACAGTAACGCTTTCCTTTGTATATGCATCCGCACCAAATGGCTTTTTGTGTACTTAGTTAATGAGGAGGTGGGCGAGGTTCTTCAGCTCGTATCTCTGTCTTTTATTGCATTTACATTATAATGAACTACCTAACCTAGCCTAATCTAACCTTATACAGTAATCCCTTCAAGATCTGACATAATAGAGCCATAGACATGTCTGGATGTTGGGTTTGTCCAGGTCTTGGGCCTGAAGCTTCTGAGCAGATACTTATGGACCCTAACCCACCCTAACTCATAAAACCACCTACCTAACCCCCAACTGGACATGCATACCACCTATTTAAGGCCCTATTTATGACCCTATTCACACAAATAAGGGACACAAAGCATGAAATAATTGAAAAGGAACCAGTTAATAAGGAATTACAGGTGAGTATGAAAAATATTTACCAGTTGACAGGCTAATGAAACTCCTGATCAGACATAAACATCACCTTTTTCAGATCCTATACACCAATAAGGGACATAAAACATGAAGTAAATGAAATGGAACCAGAGAATTAGGAATTACAGGTATGAAAAATATTTAACAGTTGATAGCATAATGAAAATCCTAACTGGACATAACAATACCTTTTTCAGACCCTAAACACACCAATAAGGGACAGAAAGCATGAAATAAATGAAAGCAGAGAGTGATGAATTAGAGATGAATATGGAAAATATTTAGCAGTATCCACGGTACAGTATTTACAACACGTATTTCTGTTACGGAGATAAACCGCTTGCAGTGTTATGCTGCATTTAATCCTTTGCACTCTGATTTCTAATTTCTTTGCACTGCACAGCACTGTAAATTCCCATGTGGTCTAGTGGTGTGGTATTGCAGTTTATTCACTGTTTATTCACAAAAACAAGCATGTGCGGCAGTGATTGTGAGGAGCACTTACTCCCGATGGTAGTTAGGCAGTAACTGGGGAGGGGAGGGAAGCAGGGGACCACTATGTACCCACCAAAACAACTGTTTGGCACCACCTGCCAAGTTCAAAGTTACAGTTTAAAAAAATTTCAGATTTTTTTTTTTTCCTGGATTTGCATTTTGGGGGCATTTTTGGGTTCCTGAGGCCCCAGCCCAAAATGTCTGGGACTTGGGCGTTCGGGTCTTACAGGGATTGCGTAATATTGATGTGGTAACGGACAGAGTTAACTGAACAACCCCTTCCCCAACTCCTTTATGTACTTAGTACTAAAAACTGCATTTATGGCATGTATATGGAAGAGAGAGTGCATAGGACTGCATAAATTTAATGATAAACTTGTTAATTTCAGTGTCCATTAGTTGGGTTCATAAATTAAATGTTAAACTTAATAATTTCAGTGTCCATTAGGTGGGTGCATAAATGATAAACTTGTTCATTTCAGTGTTCGTTAGTTGGGTGTAATTCCGAAATAATACTGGTGTCATGTACATTTTTCTGACAAGCTTTCTCTGGGCCTTTGCTGGGATTGACAAGGCATGGTAAAAGGCCACAAGATAAGCTAGAGCAAATGTAGAGTACAAAACCCTTTTTACGTGGATACTGTATTGTTGAAAATTACCATGGAAATGGGATCACTTCAGCGATTTCATTAAAACCATGGTCAAACTGCAGGAGAGCTCCCACAGACAAATGATAATTTTGTGACCGATTATTGTTCATAATTGTAAATTCTTTTAAAACTTGCAGATTCTGCAGAAATAATTGTTACTACAGATTGTATAATTCATTCAGGACATCCAAATTCCACGAAAATAACGTGACACGCAAGAGCACAAAGTTAGGTTTGTTGACGTTGGCTGTGGTGTCCTACAGAGGGCGATGGGTCAATTTGCACCCAGAACTTATTTGTCCCCAAATCATTCAGGTAGGTTAGGTTAACTCATATAAGGTTAGGATAGTAAGGAAGAATGATGAGTGTTGGACTGACTTTGGAGTAGGTTTCTGCTTGCCACGGTTTGCTTGTAAAAGTGGTGGTTTTGTAGTTGATATCTTCAAAATTATGCCTTTCTACTTTTGCACTTTTAAAAGTTATCATAATGATTATTACATCATAGTTATTGAGAATAAATACAGTTGTAAAATCTAAGTGTGGAAGCTCTTCTGCAGTTTCATCAAAACCATTTTTATTTGCTATGTCTGGATTGTGAAGTATTCCTTCCTGCATACAAGTCCATGGTCAGCCCTCGCATGGGAACTGCATCCAGGTCTGGTCATTTTATACCAAAAGGGACATAAGGAAGTTAAAACAAGTTCAGTGAATTCATGAAATTAGCCCCAGAACTAGCCTGTGTAACATATGAACAGACCTTTTCTCCTCGGTCTCAGTGCTCTCAAACAGTGGAGGATTAGAAGAGACATGATTGAGACATTTAAAATCCTGAAGGACTTTGACATGGTTTGTGATGCAAGCTTCCATCAACTGGCACCAAGAGGAAGACACATGGAGACCAAAGGGCACAACATGAAGGAGCTGAAGCCAGGACTTAGGAAAACTAATCAGATAAAATTTTCAGCATCAGGAATATTGACAGTTGTAAATGTCTCACTGAAGAGGTAGTCGGTAGCCCAGGCATTAATGTGTTTAAGAATAGATATAACCAGTTGTGACTGACAGCTGAGAAGAGGCACCCTGTTATGAGCAATGAAACCCTTGCCTCTTTCTGTCCATCTACTGGTATATGGTCAAACGTCTTGCCTCTTTACCGTCACTGAAGGTAAGACATGCGGCTAATGTGTATAGGGAAAATTCAGAAATTTTCCCAGTCACTCTTCTAGCCCCGTTGGAAAGCTTTGACCCCCACCATCATACATTAGCCATTGTGGTAAACATATACAGTCAAGTTGCCTATGGCGCATGCTTCTATGGCATGGTTTTCTATGGCACGGCAAGGTGCCAGACCCCACAAAACGAACCACGCGCATAAACTATACCTATGGCGCAGGCGCGGCAAGGAGGCTCTGAGGCAAGAGGCAGACAGTAGCCTGCCTGTTGCTTCAGAACCCCCAACCCTACCCCTTCCACTTAACTCTTTCTTCCGCGGTAAGTTTCAGTAAGTTTCGTGTTCCATAGCATCGAGTTTCTCCCCCCCTCCCCCACCGCTCACTCCAAAAAATTGTATTCTCGACTTATTTTTGCCACCCAAACATTTATTTTGCCACAATACTTACATATTCCTATTTGTCGATGTTTGTTCTACATGATAAGAAAAAAAAGTACATTGGGACGTTGTGAATAAACATTCGGGAACATTCATCTCAATTCCCAACATCATAGCTCAGTTGTTTACTAACATATCTCTACATGTTATGCCATAATTTGAAAGAGAATTTTATTAGCTTTCAAAGGGGATAGTTGCCATTTTGATATGAGGTATGATTTTCAAGTAATACATGAAAAAGTAAAACCTTTTTCCGACAGAGTGTTTATTCAGGGAGCTCAAGCGAAAAACTTTTGTTGGTGGTGTCATGTTTTTATTTCATCATCTTATGCAGAATTTTATGGGCTTATGGTATATGCAAATTTCTCCTACTCCTCATAAGTTTTTGAGAAAAATAAAAAAAACTATGGTGAACTCACGCCATTTCATGACTATAGGGCTGTTTCCTGCCTCCTTCTAACCTACTGCACTGTTTCACTATTTCCTTGCACACTAGTTATTGCAAACTATATTCACATGATTCACTGACACTCTTTTTATAGGTGAATACTCACATTTGGTGCAGGGTAGAGGCAGTGTAGTTCTAGGGCTAAGGTTAGAAATGGTAGCAAAATCTTCGTTGGCCCAACGTCTGATAACTGCCACATGCTTCACAGACACCTAAATTTCCTATTGCAAACACCAAATCTAATTGCAATAGTGCCCAAAACTCCACATAAGCACTACTGGTATAGTGAAATATGTTGCGCTGCTGTGACGCAGGTAATTGAGTGGATTTAAAGGGATAAGGAACTGCGCAGTCCTCCCCCCCCTGACGGCTGGTTTGGTACTAAACAACCTGTATGCACTGGCAGTGCTTTCAGGACCCACTGTTACCAACTCATTACTTTTGACGTGAGCCGGGCAAGCTATGACGCCTCAAAAAATGATGCAAATTGACCAAAAACTTTTTTTTTTTTCAAATATTTTATGGTTTTATGACGCCTAAAGCGTCATCGCATACACTGTCGTTGTCGGAGGCAGGTATGTACAATACTTCATGCCCTTAAAGCCCATTATTATTTATTGTTTAGTGTTTAATTTGTGTGTATTACATGCATTGACTGATTGCTTAATTGGATACAAGTGTAAAGTGGGGACAAGGGGTGAAAGGGGGACTTTGGGTGAACACCCAGAACCAAATTGCATTTTTCTTATAGGTTTAGATATTTGTATGATGCGGTTTTCTATGGCGCAGTCCAGAACCAATTAACCACGCCTTAGGCGTCTTGACTGTACTGGTATTGATCCCTTGGTTATTGCGGATAATTGGTACCAACCATGGCGTGTGGTAATGGAAGTGCATGAATGCAGAGGCCCTGTGGGATTTATGCCATTTCGTACCTGGCACGCCCAGTGCAAGCCCAAAATTTCTCCGTTTACGACAGTTTAGACCTACTAAATACACACTCATACTGTTATAAGTACCAGAATCACACACAGGCCTGATTAGGTTAATAGAAAGTAATGAAAAGGGCACAAAAGGAAGAAACATGCACCATAGAAAGATGGATTTGAGGTAAGGTGTTCTGAGGTTAGGGAGTGGAGAGTTAATGGTTTCCACCACCTGGGATTAACTTGTTAACCCGTTCTGTCTCGACCGATTTTTTACCCAACACACCCTCAGAACCCGACTGATTTTCATTCCCCCCCCCCAAACCGCTGCTTTTGGTGAGAAACATCGAAAATTCATAGAGAAATCGCCCTCCTGAGCTTGTACAGGCGTCAGTCAGCCTTACGTTTTCCTTCTTTCTCAGACCGAGATACAAACACACAATCACCGAATGTGATCTCGATCATGGACCGAATCGGCAATTTTTGTGGAAAATATTTTAATCTTTGTCACCATATAGGTTTGCACACTTAATTATCTGAAACCCTTATCTGAAACCCAGTCAAAAATTGTGCTTGATTTAATTATTAATAGAAAATCAGGATTCAGAGCGAAAATTTTGTAAAGTTAGCAGAGGTGTTTTGCCTCTAGCCTAACAACTTGTCTTGATGGACTTTTGTTATGAATAAATGTCGATTTACAATGCAGATACTTTTTTTTGTACTCATAGTATATGCAAAATAGAAGTCTTATCAAGGCTTGTAGGATCTGTAGGGGAAATATCTGCTAACATTGGCGCATTTTAGCTCTGAAACCTAATTTTTAAATTGAGTTATATTAAGTACAATTTTTTTTAGCAGATTTCAGATAGGTGTGTATGAGCCTCTGTGTTGAAAAAAATATATATATTTTCCAGTGAAAAGTGCCGATTTAGTATTTAGTCTCACCGAGTCGGGTGAGGTAAGTGAATTGGAATGGATACCATTGACTTATGAGTTTTTGAAACCTTGCTGAAATTTTACTGTGTTATGTTATGCAATGAGTTATTTATAGTGGCATTTGAGAAAGGTAAGAGGCAGATTGGATATTGCCATGAATTAGAAGGAACTTGTGGGGTGAAGCAGGATGTGGCCATGATGCTTTTTATGTATGAAAATATCTTCTTGTGTGTGTTACAAATGGCCTTTATCAAGTCTAAACCTTGCTGAAATTATACTGTGTTGTGCAGCAGACTGTTTGTAGTTTTTTATGAGAAAATACTGGCTGGACTTTTGTGAGAATCCCGGACTTGTACTGGCATTTGTTTGGCATTTGAAAATATTGTCCGGCCTCAGCCTGTGTCTGGGAAATCCGAATTCCGGGAAATAGAGGTCCGTCAAATCGAGGGTCGAGTGTACATTATAATCAAGGAATACATTCTTTAGGACGATAAGTAGGCGTAAAAGATTATTACCGGTACTTAAAGTGTACAAAGCCAGGACAAGGGATTTAGCAGTGCTTGGGTGTTTGGGAAGGGGGATTTTGAGGCTGAGGGGCTAGAGGAGGAGGAGAAGTAGTGTCTGAAGTCCCTCAAAAGCTGAAGCTAGGCCAATAAACCCACAAAAGTTTCTCCCCACCTTGTCATCAGAGGCTGGTCTTGGTGAGACTGGTGCTGCGAATGTCCTGGACTGGGTTGACACTGATTTAACACAAAAGGTCTTTGCAATGTTGGTCACACTTTCCTTTGCATCCAGCTGTAGCATTTTTCCACCCCTAGTGTGAGTGGCATATGTTATCCCCTACTCTTAGATTTACTAGAAGCATATAGGAGGAGGCTGTAGCACTGTCCGAACAGGGTGGTACTCCCGAGGGGAATGGGAATGCTGGTGATAGGGAGAGCTGGAGCTCCTGTTTCACTAGCTACCTAACCATCCCCCTTTGCTGACCTTTTCAGTGTGACAGTAACATGGAGAGTAGACCAGCATACTCTCCCAAACATTTCCTCTAACTATCCTATGCACTACACCACATGTGCTTTACATATTACACAACGTATCCCACTACGTTACAGGGGTTGACGCCAGCAAGGGCATGCGGCAAGAAAACTTTGCCCCCGCTACCTAGTGGCGGACTTTGGGGGGAGGCGTGACTGGAGTTCCGCCGGCATCGGTCATGGGTCCGGGGCGAGATGGGGCTCGAACCTGTGCTAGAGGGTACAGGGCATTGCGGTTCCCAGGCTGCCGCTTCCGCTCTATAGAGAGGGGCCCGGACCTGGGAGTAGCGCCCCAGGAGGCTGCCCTATCACTGGGTGTATAATGGCGGGGCAGTTGCAGTGCCAAGCCGCTCTTGGAGGGTGTCCCTGCAGCTGTCCTGGCAGGGTGCCCCGAGGCCACTACCACAGCCTCTGGTAAGCTGGTGGGCTAGAGGTCCCAGATCCATTGCCTGGACCTGGGACTGTGCAACGGGTCGGGCCTTTGGAATGTTTACCCCCCTTTATCTTACCGACTATGAACTACAAATACAAGCATCGAAGCAAGCCTGAGGACAGCAAATCACCCAGGGGGTTTAGGGTGGGTTCGTGGAATGTGGGAAGTTTGAGAGAAAGAGCGGGGGAAGTCGTCGAGGCATTCAGTAGGAGGTGGTTGGATGTGGCATGTTTGCAGGAAGGCCGGTACAGGGGTGGATCAGCCAGAAAGATTGTTGGGAAGGATTGCTACTATAAGTTGTTTTGTCAGGGGGGAACTGACGGATATGGGTGTGTGGGTGTGTTGGTTGCAGAAATGGGTGGAATATGTCATGAATGTTATGAGAGTAAGTGATAGGATATTAGTAGTGAAAATTTTGATCAGGCGGAAAATGATTTCAGTTATATTGGCATATGCTCCACAGGTAAGATTGGATGACGCAGAGAAGAATAGATTTTGGGATGATTTAATACGTGTAGTAAGTGGTATGGGTGATGATGAGGTAGTGGTTCTGGGAGGTGATTTAAATGGTCATGTGGGTGAAACAGCTCAAGGTTATGAAGGAGTCCATGGAGGATGTGCGTATGATGTGAGGAATGCGGAAGGGGAAAGAATACTCGAGTTTGGGGAGGCTATGGACATGATTGTGAGCAACACACATTTTAGGAAAAGAATGAGCCGGTTGATTACGTACGAGTCCGGGGGAAATAGTAGTCAGATAGATTATTTTCTGGTCAGGAGGGTTGATAGGAGATTAGTGAGGCATGTTAAAGTTATAGGAAGTGAGGAGTGTGTGCAGCAGCACAAACTGTTGATTTGTAACATGGTGCTTAAGGAACGAGTGATGAGAAGGAGGACATATGTACCTAGGAGGAAAATATGGAAGCTGGGAAACCAATCAGTAAGGGATGCCTTTTATAGTGAGATGAGGAGAGTGGTGGCTGAACAAGAAGCCGTAGATAGAGGTGTTAATGAACAGTATAGAGCCCTGAAGAACAACCTCTTGAGAGTTACTGATGCAATATGCGGTTGGACAAGAGGCCCACCAAGACATAAAGTAACTTGGTGGTGGGATGAGGGTGTAGAAGCTGCAGTTAAGGAGAAAGAAGACTTTTCCAGGAATGGAAGAATGGTGGTAACAGGGAGGAGTACTTGGCTGCCAAGCGCAGGGCTAGAGAAGAAGTATACAGGGCGAAGTCTGAGTCACAGAGCCTTTTACTTGATAATCTAAATCATGGAGAAAGGAAAAATATGATTTTTAGGGTGGCAAATCAGGTGAAGAGGGATAATCTGGACATTGTAGGTGAGCAGTGTGTGAAGAATAATGATGAAAGGGTAGTGGTGAACAGTGAGGATAATAAAGATGCATGGAGAGAGCATTATAGCTGGTTGTTGAATGAGGAGTTTGATTGGGATAGAGAAGGTTTGGAGCCAGTGTTTGGCCCTTGGCCTTTGATTGACACTGCTACTGTGAGTCAGGCAATAGGCAGGATGTGGGTGGGGAAGGCGGCAGGTGTGTCTGGGTTGACTGCCGAAATGTTAAAGGCCTCAGGAGATACTGGGGTGAGGTTAGTCACTGACCTGATAAATATGATTATACTGTATATGAGTGTGTTGTCCCAGATGATTGGCTGAAGAGTGTAATTGTTAATGTGTACAAAGGGAAGGGTGATGCCCTGGAAAGGGGAAATTACAGAGGTATAAAGCTCTTAGATCAGATAATGAAAGTAATGGAGAGAGTTCTAGAAGGTATGATTATTGAAAGAGTGAATATCAATGAGATGCAGTTTGGGTTTATGCCAGGCAGGGGGACCACTGATGCCATATTCATTGTTCGACAGCTTCAGGAAATATTGGAAAGAAAAGGGAATTGTATTTTGTTTTTGTTGATTTGGAAAAGGCCTTTGACAGAGTCCCTTGAGAGGTGGTGAAGTGGGCAATGAGAAAGCTAGGGTTGGAAGAGTGGCTGGTTAGGGTGGTTATGGCCATGTAC
>JAGKTI010010669.1:0-20937 GCA_018397915.1 Birgus latro
GTAATGCGCAAGGCACACTCAGATGGCTCCCGGCCATGGAAGCAATAATCATTCCAAGGAAAATTAAAGAGGTACTGCCTGAGGACCTCCCAATCTGCAGCTCCAAAGTGCCACAGGCGGCGTTTCTTTGGAGGGTCCTCATGCCCTACCGGAGCTATAGGACAGGTTAGGGTTATAAGGTTATGATCGGAGGAGCCCAACGGAGAGGAAAGATTAACAGTGTAAGCAGAAGGATTAGTTGTTAGGAAAAGGTCAAGTATGTTGGAACTCTCTCCAAGGCGGTCAGGGATACGGGTAGGGTGCTGTACAAGCCGCTATAGGTCATTAAGGATAGAAAAGATGTAGGCCTGTTCACCAGGTGGATCAGTGAAAGGAAAGGAGAGCCAAAGGTGGTGGTGAACGTTGAAATCTCTTAGAATGGAGATTTCAGAGAAAGGAGAAATGGATTGAATGTGTTCCATTGTAGAAGTAAGATTGTCAAAGAATTTTTGATAGTCAGTAGAATTAGGAGATAAGTAAATAGCACAGATATATTTAGTCAGAGAATGACAGGAAAGCCGAAGCCAGAGAGTAGAGAATTCAGAAGAATCAAGTTCAGGAACACGAGAGCAAGATAGATCGTCGCGTACATATATGCAACAGCGACCTTTGGCTTTGAAATGAGAATAGAGAAAGTAGGATACAGAAAAGGGTTTGCTGTTAGTTGCCTCAGACAGCTGAGTCTCAGAGAGAAAGAGAAGGTGAGGTTTAGAGGAGAAGAGGTGGTGTTGAACGGAGTGAAAGTTAGAGGAAAGGCCGTGAATGTTACAGAAATGAAGAAGGAGTGAGTCAGACAGTGGTTCCAGGCAGCTCTGTGAGTCGTCACTGGGAGAGGGACGGATGGTGGGGGCATTTATTGTCCCCCCCCTGGGGACTCCGATGCGTGATATTTGTGCGCCATTTTCTTGTTTACAAGTACTGAAAAGGAAGTGTAGTGTGTAGTGTGCATGTAGTTTGGTGTTGACAGTTAGAGGAACTTGTATTGGAGAGGATGCTGGTCTAATCTCTGTGTTACTGAGACACTGAAAAAGTTCAGCAAAGGGGGATTGTCAGGAACAAGTCCTGAAAGCTGATGAAACGGGAGCTCCAGCTCTCCCTGTCATCAGCCTTCCATCCAACCTGGGAGTACTGCCCTGCTCGACTGGTGCTACAGTCTACTCCTCATAACTGGGATGCAAAGGCTGATGAAATAAGTTTAACGCCAATTAAGTTCTTTGATGTCACTTTCACCAAGAGGTCCCTGTTAAGTCAGGTCTCCATGTTATTTGACCCATTAGGATTAGTCAGTCCTATAGTTATTATGGGCAAATGTTTAGTGCAAGAGGCTTGGCAAGAAAAGTTAGACTGGGACACTGAATTAGGTGAACAATGGGAACAGATTAGTCATTTGTATTCCCAGGATGATAAACAGTAACTAGAAGTCACATTTGCACATTCTTTGTGATGCTTCTCAAAAGGCATATGGAGCAGTAGTATATTGTGCAACAGGAGATGACAGTAAAATTATTACAGTAAACTCTTCATAAGCCGAACTATATGGTGCTCTACCCAGGTTCGAATGACCGAATTTTCCGTCTTACCGAATTTTCACCTCCCCAAATTGCTAAATTAATGAATTTTCACCCCCAGGAATTGCTAAGACAATGGCTCTTACTTGTCCTTTCAACTCTAAATTAAAGAAGCATACATAAATAAATAAGTTATGACAAAAAACAATTTAGTGCATTTAATATACCTTTAACCCCGTCAGTCTGTCTATCTCTATCTATCTATTGCCAGATGCCATAATCCCGTAAGGGGTGGCCATTTTACTCTGAGTTATTTGTTTTACAGGGAGGGGCACTAACCCTCCACCAACCCACTTGTTGACACGTAGGGAGCACGTATGGTTTGGTTATATGGTTACCACCCAGCGTTGTAAATGGTTTCTTGGATTACAGGAAACCATTTGGCTTGTCACTCAATGTAAAGCCACCTGTAATGGAAAGAAAAGCAATAAGAAGTGACAGGAAAGATGGGAGAAATAAGAAGAGAGGAGGGCAAGCTCAGAAAAAGAATGATAAAGGCTAAGGAAGAAGTAGGCAGCACTACATCAAGTGAGTGGATGATGGTCGCCACCACCTACCACTAACCCCGTCAGTGCTGGGTGTATTTTCATTTTGTTCTTTCTGCCACCAGACAATTTTAGTCAGTGTAGGTTGGATCTGTGAAGTGCACGGAGTTGGTACAGTCTTCGTTAGCCCCTTCAGTATGTGAGTCCAGTCCTGAGTGCCATAAAATCGGCTGGAGGAAGCGTAAATAAAGTAGAAATAGATGTCACAGTACTGAAGTGGTTAATTGGTAGAAAATCATTCACAGAGGCAGTACAGACCATCGGCAGCGTGTGTTGGAGATGGATTTTCACCCCCCCAAATTGCAAAAACAATACTTATTACTTGTCTTCTTAACACTAAAGTAAAGGAGCATATACAGTGTATAAATTAATAAAGAAAGACAAAAAAGAAAGAATTTAGTGCACATAATTTGCCTTCCGTTAGAGGCACTAGATTCGTCGGCAGTTTTTGTTTTGTTTTGGAGATGGAGGTGGTGGAGGTGGTTGAGTTCACACTTTAATGTAAATTCTAAACAGTACCCAGTATTTATTTCACTCTACATTAAGAACTAAATTTAAATGTAATCACTGTAATAGACTGCAGTGTAACACCTTTCATTAGAGGCTGTAGATTCGTCTGCAGTTTGTTTTGTTTTGGAGACGGAGGTGGTGGAGGGAGTTGAGTTCACACTTTAACGTAAATTCTAAACAGTACCCAGTACTTATTTCACTCTATATTAAGAAATAAACTTAAATGTAATCACTGTAATAGACTGCAGTGTAACACCTTTCGTTAGAGGCAGTAGATTCGTCGGCAGTTTGTTTTGTTTTGGAGATGGAGGTGGTGGAGGTGGGTGAGTTCACACTTTAATGTAAATTCTAAACAGTGCCCAGTATTTATTTCACTCTATATTAAGAACTAAATTTAAATGTAATCACTGTAATAGACTGCAATGTAACACTTTCAGTAATAATAGTACTGAACTTTAATCATGATCACTACACTAAGTCACACGCACACATTTTTTTTTTTTTGTTCTAGCGTCATTCCTTTACGACTAGAGGTGCCAGTATCACTTCTTTTAAGCTTTGAACCTTCCATGGCAAGCAGATGGCAAAAGGAGAGCACTGCTCAGCACTAGATGACAAGCAGCAGACTGGCGCCACGTGTCCGCTTGGTGCCATTTCTCCCCCTACTTTCGCATTTTGGCCTACTTTCATGCGTAGTCTCGGCCTGAGTTCAGCTAACCGAAGATTCCGTCTTCTAAAAGTTCGACTTATGGAAGATTTACTGTATGTCTAACGCCAGAGTTGCACCAATTAAGGGAAGAACGCTACCCGAAGTGGAATTGGCTTCCATAGAAGTAGGAACTAAATTGGCCAGGTACCTAACCACTACTCTTGATACTCAGTTTGAGGATATTTATATATGGACTGACGGTGAGATTTGTCTTTACTGGATAGGAAAGGAGGACTGTAAAATTCCTTTCGTCCGCAACAGAGTGAAGACTATAAAAGAACTGTCTTCCAAAAATTAAATTTATGCAAGTATCCTCCAAACAAAATCCAGCTGATCTGCTCTCGAGAGGTTCGACAATAAAGAGACTGATCAAGGATGACTTGCGGTTTAAAGGTCCTAAGTGGTTACTCACTAAGGATTGTCCTGGGCAAAAACAGTATCGTATTCCTGAGGTTAGTGTTGTAAACTTGGATCCCGTAGTACTTGAGCCAGAGATAATTGACCTTGGCAGATTCTCATCAGTAAAACAACTTATTAACATCACTGAATTAGTTGTTAAATTTTTGAATATGAAAGTGGGGGTTTAAGAAGTTTGATCCCTTGGAATATTGGTTGAAAAAGATGCAAAGAAATTATTATGGAGAGATTTTTGACCCTTTATGCCAAGGCACTGGTAACAAGAACAAACTGATAAGTGATTTAGGATTGTTCTTAGACAGAAAGGGTCTAATTAGATGCTGTGGCCGAATAATAAAGGCTGATTTGCCTCTCCAAACTAGACATCCTATATTACACCCTGTGGCGGGGGGGGACACAATCTGTCCGCACTGTGGGGTGGTGCTACTACTTTGCGGCCGGGTTGTGTTAGGAAGAATTCCGCCACCGTATTCCCTGCGTGTCATAAAAGGCGACTAAAAGGGGCAGGGTGAGGGGACTGGGACCCCCTCCTCTGTTTTTAGGGTGAGGAGACTGTAGCACCAGTCGAGCAGGGCAGTACTCCCAAGGAGGATGGAAAGCTGATGACAGGGAGAGCTGGAGCTCCCGTTTCATCAGCCCTCAGGACTTGTTCCTGACCATCCTCCTTTGCTGAACTTTTTCAGTGTCTCAGTTACACAGAGAGTAGACCAGCATGCTCTCCAATACAAGTTTCTCTAACTGTCAACACCAAACTACATACACGCTACACACTACACTTCTTTCTCAAAATTTAGCAAAATGGCGCACGAAAATCTTGCCTCGGAGTCCCCAGGGGGGGGGACCATAAACGCCCCCACCATTCGCCCCTCTCCCGGCGACGGCTCAAAGAGCTGCCTGGAACCACCGTCTGACTCACTCCTTCTTCATTTCTGTAACATTCGCGGCCTTTCCTCTAACTTTCACACTGTCGAACACCACCTCTTCTCCTCTAAACCTCACCTTCTCTTTCTCACTGAGACTCAGCTGTCTGAGGCAACTGACAGCAAGCCCTTTTCTGTATCCTCCTACTTTCTCTATTCTCGTTTCAAAGCCAAAGGTGGCTGTTGTGTATATGTACGCAACGATCTATCTTGCTCTCGTGTTCCTGAACTTGATTCTTCTGAATTCTCTGCTCTGTGGCTTCGGCTTTCCTGTCATTCTCTGACTAAATATATCTGTGCTGTTTACTTATCTCCTAATTCTACTGACTATCAAAAATTCTTTGAAGAAGGGTTGTGAGAAGAGAGGAAGAAATCAGTAGGATGGAAGTGGTGGAAGCAATGAAGTAAGTTAAAATGGGGAAAGCCCCAGGAATTGATGGAGTGTGTTGTGAAATGCTGAACCATGAGGTAGAGATAGTAATAGAATGGATGTGGAAGGTGTGCAGATTGGCCTGGGAGAAAGGTAGAGTCCCTGAGGATTGGAAGTCAGGTATAATTATTCTTCTGTACAGAGGAAAAGGAGAAAAAGAAGTGTGTGGTAATCATAGGGGCATTTGCCTTCTTAGTGTAATAGGAAAAGTATATGGTAGGATATTTATTGACAGAGTTAGGGAAATGGAATTAGTTGGAGAAGAACAGGGAGGTTTTAGGAAGGGAAGAGGTTGTGTAGACCAGATATTCATTCTTAGATCTTGGGTGGAAAAGTTTTTAGAGAAGGGCAAGAAGTTGTATGCAGCCTTCATGGATTTGGAGAAAGCATATGACAGGGTGGATAGATGAGGATTGTGGAAAGTATTAAGAATATATGGAGTGGATGGGAAGTTATGAAGAGTATGTTTGAGGGTGCTAAAGCTGCAGTGCCTGTGGATGGCAAACTGAGTGAATCTTTCCATATGAAGGTTGGATTGAAACAAGGATGTGTCATGTCTCCATGGTTGTTCAATCTGTATATGGATGGGGTTATAGAGATACAAGGTTGGGCAGTGGATGTTGGAGCGGCACTAGTCAGAGAGGGCAGTGTTTGGAAACTCCCTGTACTGTTGTTTGCAGATGATTCTGTGTTGTTGAGTGAAAACGAAGGGGAGCTGTAGGGCTTGGTAGATGAGTTTGGAAGTGTGTGTAAGAAACGGAATCTAAAGGTGAATGTAGGGAAGAATAAAGTGATGGTCTTTGAGAGAAGTGAGCCAGTGAATGTACAGTGAGATTGGATGGGGAGGATATGGAGAATGTGAGTGCACTTAAGTCCTTGAGTAGTGTGATGAGTAAGGATGGAAGTCTGGAGGGTGAAGTGCTTGAAAGAGTGCAGCAGGGAAGGAAGGTTGCTGGTTCGTTGAAAGCAGTGATAAGAAACGGGGAAGTGAGCATGGAAGTGAAAAAGTTGTTACATGACAGTATTGTGATACCATCTCTAACATATGGAAGTGAAGCTTGGACCTTGTTGGAAGGACAGAAGTCAAGAGTGAGAGCAGTGGAATTGAGTTATTTGAGAGGAGCATGTGGAGTCACATGGAGAGAGTGACTAACATATGAGGAAGTGAAGGAGCGTTGTGGTGTGGATGTGGATGTGATAGGAAGCGTTAGGAGAAATGCTTTAAGGTGGTGTGGGCATGTGGAGAGGATGGAGAGTGAAAGACTGACGAGGAGTGAGGTGGAGGGGGGGGAGGCCAAGGATGAGATGGAGGAATGGAATGGAGAGGTATATGCGAGACAGGGGTGTGAGTTGGGAGCGGTGTAGTGAAATGGTGGGGGACAGAACTAATGGAGGCGATTTGTTTGTGGGCACCCCATATGGGATTGAGGCGTCTGGCAATAGATAGATAGATAGATAGAATTGTAAAGGAAGCCTATGATTTGACTCTTCACGGATGTGTGCCACAGACCTTGGCCTGAATCCGAGAAAGGTATTGGATCCCTATGGGTAGACCTGTCATAAAGAAATATCTCAAAGCTTGCATGGTATTCAGCTATGAGCAACGACCATATGACTACCCAGGGCCACCTGCTTTATAAAAATCAGTTGGCCTTTCAAAGTAGAGTTGATTACAGAGGGACTATAACTGTTACGGGTTAGGGAACTCCCCATAAGGTGTATATATGTTTGTTTACTTGCACCTACATGAGGGCAGTCCATCTAGAAATGGCAGCAGATTTGAGTTGAGAGACATCCCCAAATGTATTTAGAAGATTTGCTGCTAGAATGTCTTCTCCTACCAAATTAATAAGCAACAATGGAACCAATTTCGTTGGAACAGCACCTCTACTTTTAAACATAATGAATAACCTAAAGGTTAATTTGGCACTGGAATCTGAAATTGTACCTGGCAGTTCATAGCTCCAAGAGCACCACGACAAAATGGGTTTACAGAACGAATGTTTGGAATAGTAATGAACTGCCTAAGGAAAACTTTACACAGAGCTGATATCACCAGAGAGGAACTGAGAATGGTGATAACTGAAATTGAGGCTTGGATTAATGATAGACCGTTAAGCTATATGGATGATACTAGCGTTGCAATTGAAGCATTGACACCAGCTCATATGTTGCATGGCAGGAAACTTCATCCAGTACCTTGTGTGGATATCCAGGAGGAAATAAATGATCCTAAGATAGGATATAATGAACTAGGACAACACCTGCATGAGGGATACCAATGTCTGAAAATGGTATTGGACATCTGAAATAGACACTGGAGTGAAGAATATCTGTTGAGCCTAAGAGAAAGATTTTATGGGGCCCAGGCTGCCAGCAACAGGGAGAGCTGGAGCTCCCGTTTCATCAGCCCTCAGGACTTGTTCCTGACCATCCTCCTTTGCTGAACTTTTTCAGTGTCTCAGTTACACAGCGAGTAGACCAGCATGCTCCCCAATACAAGTTTCTCTAACTGTCAACACCAAACTACATACACGCTACACACTACACTTCCTTTTCAAAATTATCTTCTAAATGGCTTACAAAAATCATGCCTCGTAGTCCCCAGGGGGCGGAACCATAAATGCCCTCACCATCCGCCCCTCTCCCGGTGACGACTCAGAGAGCTTCCTGGAACCACTGTCTGACTCACTCCTTCTTCATTTCTGTAACATTCGCGGCCTTTCCTCTAACTTTCACGCTGTCGAGCACCACCTCTTCTCCTCTAAATCTCATCTTCTCTTTCTCACTGAGACTCAGCTGTCTGAGGCAACTGACAGCAAACCCTTTTCTGTATCCTCCTACTTTCTCTATTCTCGTTTCAAAGCCAAAGGTGGCTGTTGCGTATATGTATGCAATGATCTATCTTGCTCTCGTGTTCCTGAACTTGATTCTTCTGAATTCTCTACTCTCTAGCTTCACCTTTCCTGTCATTCTCTGACTAACTATATCTGTGCTGTTTACTTATCTCCTAATTCTACTGACTATCAAAAATTCTTTGACTATCTTACTTCTACGATGGAACACATTCTATCCATTTCTCCTTTCTCTGAAATCTCCATTCTAGGATATTTCAGTGTTCACCACCACCTTTGGCTCTCCTCTCCTTTCACTGATCCACCTGGTGAACAAGTCTACATCTTTTCTATCCTTAATGACCTATAGCAGCTTGTACAGCGCCCTACCCGTATCCCTGACCGCCTTGGAGAGAGTTCCAACATACTTGACCTTTTCCTAACAACTAATCCTTCTGCTTACACTGTTCATCTTTTCTCTCCGTTGGGCTCCTCCGATCATAATCTTATTACCTTAACATGTCCAATCGCTCCAGTACGGCCTGTGGACCCTCCAAAGAAACGCCGCCTGTGGCACTTTGGAGCTGCAGATTGGGAGGCCCTCAGGCAGTACTTCTTTTATTTTCCATGGAATGATTATTGCTTCCATGGCCGGGAGCCATCTGAGTGTGCCTTGTGCATTACGGAGGTTATTCTCTCGGGCATGGAACCATACATTCCTTTCTCATATCCTCTGACTAATGCAAGAAAGCCTTGGTTTAATCACGCTTGTTCTAATGCTGTCCACAACAAGGAGAGGGCCTATAAGAGGTACCGGAGCCAACCCACCCCTGAATCACACCTTTTATATATGTAACACCTCTCTCTTGTTGGTTGAAGGAAAGTCCTGGAGTAGCTATTTACGGCCTTTAATGTGGAGCACAGAAATATAGGTGTTACCTCCAAGATTGTCAGCCCTCGACTGGACTAGAGTCGAAACATATGGAGCTGTTTGGCTAGGCTTGCCTGGGAAGTGCTGCTTACGCTTCGATTCTGGATACAGTGCGGGTGGGGGGATACAGTGGGGGGTATACAGTGAGGGAGGCATAATACATACACATATACATATAAGGGGAATGGTACAATACTCCCCGGGGTGGTTGAGATGGTGTCTCCTGACACTAGGGAGAAGGTATTCGGGGTGGTTCAGATGACTAAGGGAGGTGGGAGATTCGTACAGGTAGGGAGTATGATACAGGGGAAGAAGGGATGGATTATGATACAGGGGATGGGAGGGAGTAAGTATGATACATGGGTTGGAGGGAGGACATGGCCATGTCAAGGGGATGGTAACTAGTGATATACACTATTACAAGGGGAGGTATGTTGATATAAGATACATATAGAGTCATGTTGATATATGATACAAGGAGTAAATAGAGTATGCGGTCACGCATGTTCAGATATCAATATAAGTACTGTAGATAACACCCGAGATATAGGGTACACATGTCTTTCATTTTTTGTTTTTTTTTTTCTTTTTTTTTCTGTTAGTAGCTAGTTGTCACACATTAGTGTATCAGAGATACATCAACATTTGCTAGTGGTACTGTTTCTGGCCACAGGTTATGCAACTTATCAGGTGGCACAGGCAGTCACTGAATGGGAGGGCACTTAATCCTGGGTAGGGCGTAGCAAGTCTGATTTCCTGTAGTCTGGTTTCCATTTTCCGTACACAACAGTGTACTGCACAGATGAGGAGTAGAAAACCTATGAAAGAGATGACCACAGGGGGAAACACAACGGTTGGATGAACCCATGAACAGCTGAGGGCCAGAGTAAATTGATCCATAATGAAGTCACTGTCGTTGAGGAATGTTAGCATATGCATGTTGGGGGAGATAACGGTAATGTTAGGAGATGGCAGGTTGGAAGGTATGTCAATGGGTTGGAAGATGTCATAGGAGTGTTTATGGACTGATTGGTGATAGCGAGTGGCATAAGTGATGACTGACTCTGATACAATAGTCCGGTGCTTTGTAGAGACCACGAGCGGGTACGGAGCGGACTGAAGTACCAGGACACATGATGGTGACAGAGATGGGGACAGTGAAGAAGAAATACTGGACGTGGTTGAGGTGAGCATGGTGGACTGGGAGTACAGGAGCTGGAACAAAGGAACAGGCCGAGTATATGGAATGGTTACGAACCAAAGCAGACTCACAGGGCGTAGCGCTGCTAGGGAAGATAGCGAAAAGGTGGGCAGCACAGAGACGAGAGGTAGGGGTGAGGGAGGAATACTGCTGTAGGTCGGTGGTAGAAAGGAAGGCCACGGAAAGGTGGTCATGGGATAGGAGGAAATATTCTGAAGGAACAGAGACTTGCAATAAGGAGTTGTTGTAACGGAAGGGGAAGGGAATGATGTGGAAAAGGTTGAAGGTGATGGCAGAACAGAGAGGGATATGGACGACGATGGATGTGGTGAGAAGAGTGGCCTCGAGAACTGGATAGTAATATTCGAGAGAGGAGTAGGGGAGTACTGGTGTTAAACCGAGAGTAGAGTGAGCCCAGTCTAATACAGAGCGGAGAGCCGAGATAGGTACTGAGTCTGCAGTGACATTTCCATTAATAACATCGACTAGGATACGAACCAAGGTAGTGACCTGAGAGAGTAGAGAGTCAATGGCTAGTTGGAGATTATCCATGTTGAGTTTGAGGTAAAAGAACTGAGAAAGAACGTTGAGATTGGAGAGGTGTTGGTGTAAGATGTCGGTGAAGTTGTTGAGAGCGGAAGTTACTTCATTTAGATGGGTTGTAATCTTCTGTAACATTGTGTGTTGGACTTTGATGACTCGGTGTTGAGATTCTAGGGCGGAAGCTAAATGAGCTAGGTCAGATTTGAAGCCGGAAATGTCACGGGCTGTAGCGACGCCAAACAGTCCGCTGAGAATCTCACCTCCGAGGTCAAAGAGACCTCGCTTCACACGAGAATGACCTACAGGTGGCTGAATGGAGAAAGTGTCATTGAGCTCAGTGAATTTACGAGAAATGTATTGCAACTGCCAGGAGAGTGGGAGGAAAAAATGATATAAATACTGATTTGGGTTGTGTTTCCCCATGAGGGCTGTAAAGTGGGCCTTGATTTTGTGGAGCTGGTGCGCGTAGGCAGGTAGGGCGATGGCTACGTAAGCCAGGGGCGCAAGATCATAGCGCAGGGAGACTACATCTTCTATCAGCATTACCTCGCCTCCCGAGCCGACCAAGGCCCCGGGACGTACTCCACCATCGTCCTCACCCTACCCAGACCCTAGGAGGGTCAGCACTGCCAGCAGGTAGACCGCTAACATCATACCTAGAAGATTAGGTGAGAATTAATGGGAGAGTTCCTGGAGAGGTTGATAGGCGGAACGTAGTTTGGATCGATACTGATTGATGGATGAATGAGTAGGTGTAGGTGGAGAGGAAGGAGACTGGATAGATGGAGATGGGGTAGAGTGAGGGATTTGGGAAGTAGGAGGGAGAGCAGTAGGTTGTGCAAGTAATTCTTCCAACACTAGGCCCTGTGGAGCACGTTTCAGATCGTCAGCATGGACCCACTTAGTGTCTGTAGTGGAGAGGTCTTGGATGTGATACTTGTTGGCTTGTTTGTTCAGTACGCGATGGGGTCCGGTAAATTTGTCATCCAATTTAGAGGTACGCGTATGGGAATGAGCATAGACTAGATCACCGATGTTGATAGTGATAGGAGAGGCAGATTTATGTTGGCGTCTTATGTCCTCCTTAGATGAAGCGAGATTGGATGTAACATACTGATGGATTGTTTGGAAGTTGGCCAATTTTACTTTGACATAGTCATCCATGTTATAGATTGGATCTGGCTTTGAGGATAACAGGGTGTATGGTAGGTGTTTGTCAAAACCAAAGAGAACAAAGAAGGGAGATTTGCCAATGGAAGCATTGATGGAGCTATTGATTGAGGATGCCACTCGGGGAATCCAGTCATCCCATGTCGAACTATGGGAACCTAGGTGTCTGAGGCACTCTAAGATTTTTCTATTGTGGCGCTCTACAAGGCCATTGGAAGCTGGATGGTTAGGTATGACATTGCATTTATTAATTTTAAAGCGGCGACAGATCTCCTCCAGGAGGCTATTGTTGAACTCAGTACCATTGTCAGTGAGAATGGTATGTGGTGTACTGAACGGGCAAATTACGTGATCTATGAAAGCACGTGCAACACTCTTCGCGGTCTTATCTGAGAGGGGGACGAGGACACAGTAGCGTGAGAAGTGGTCGACTGCTACAAACAAATACTCTGCTCTTGATTCTGTAAGAGGGAGTTTTAGAAGATCGATGGACACTGTTTCCCATGGGCGTGACGGGATTGGATATTGTAAGAGCGGTGCAGGTAAGCCGGTGGAACCTTTGTGGCGGTGGCACGAGATGCAAGAGTCACAGTGCGCATTGATATCGCGACGCATGGTTGGCCAATAGTACTCGAGACGTGCTTGGCGCAAGCATCGGTCTTTACCTGGATGGGATGCGTGAGGTGTATCAAGAACGATGTGAAGGACCGCAGATATCAGGTCAGTAGGGACAACGAGTTGGTGTACTTCTCTGTTTGGCAAATCCTTTCCTGTAAGGAATGTTTTTCTGTACAAGAGACCATCTTTGAGTATGAACTCATCTAGTGGTACTGGGAGAGCAGGTAAGGTAGAGGCATCTCCTGATTCAAGGAAATATACTACTTGTGACGACATGGAATCTTTGCGCTGAGAGTTTTGAACATCCTCTGATGTTAAGGTTGTGCTGTCAGTGACCTTGGGCTGCAGGGACGTGACAGGTGCGGGTACATGACGTGAGAGGGCATCCGCGACTACGTTTGATTTTCCTGGGACATACTGAAAAGTGGGATTGAAGTCCTGGATGGTGATGGACCATCTAGCTAACCTACCAGTGAGGTTGCGTCCCTTAAACAAATCGTATAGAGGAAGGTGGTCTGTCTGGATATGCACTGGATAACCATATACTATGTCCCTGAAATGTTTCAAGGACCAGACAACTGCCAAGGCTTCTAAATCGGTGACACTGTAATTACGTTCAGCAGTTGTAAGTGCGCGACTAGCATACGCTATTACACGCTTCCTGGATGTTTGATCTAGTTGCATTAGAACTGCACCAAGTCCTGTGCCTGAGGCATCTGTGCATAGAAGAAAGGGCTTGGTATAATCAGGGAATGCTAAAATTGGGGCATTGACAAGAGCTGTCTTTAGCGCTTGAAAAGCCTGAGACTGATCGTTAGTCCACACAAAGGATACATTCTTCCTTAGTAAGTGAGTTAGAGGAGCGGCGATCTTTGCATAGTCTTTAATGAATCTGCGATAGTAGCCACTTAGGCCTAGGAAACTTCTGACAGCATCGGTTGTGTCAGGTTCGGGGAAATTGATGATCGCCTTAGTTTTGTTGTCATTAGTGTGAATGCCTTGTGCGTCGACGACGTGGTCTAGAAAGTTGATTTTCTTTCTCAGGAAGTCACATTTACTGAGGTTGATTTTCAGGCCTGCTAGCTGTAGCCGTTCCAAGACTTGTTGTAGTTTGGCAAAATGGTCAGGGACTGACGTACTTACAACAATGATGTCATCTAGGTAAGCAAAAAGAGAGTGGCCCATCATACCACTAAATACCGAATGGATAAGACGCATGGATACTGAAGGAGCATTTCTCAAACCAAAAGGAAGTCTCTTAAACTGAAAATGTCCAGAAGGAGTGCTGAAGGCTGTAATTAGGCGAGAGGATTCTTCCATTTCGACCTGCCAGTATCCACTGAGGAGGTCTAGGGATGAGAAGACTATGTTATTTTCACCGAGTGATTCTAGCAAATCTGTGAGGACAGGTAACGGGAAACGGTCGGGAACGGTTAGAGTTTACCTTACGGTAGTCCACTACTGGTCTAAAGTTGCCGTCCTTCTTTGGGACTAAGAAAAGAGGACTATTCCATGGACTGACGGAGGGTTCGATAATGTCCTGAACTAACATTTTCTGTACCATCTGATCTGTCTGTTTTCTCAAGCTGTGAGGTAACCGATAGGCTGGTATGTAAATCGGCTGAGTTCCTGGTACTAGGTCTATGTGATGTTTGACTAAGTCTGTCTTGCCCATTTGTTCTCCGGGTAAGGCTACCACATTTCTGTAAGCATGCAAAAGGTCGAGCAGTTGAGATATATGCTGTGGAAAATCCTTGCAAGTTAGGTTTGAGAGCAGGTCAGGTGAACGAGTCGGAGCAGATCCCGTAGAGTTAATGGCACATATACCGGTCGATAGACTATCATCAGCAGCAGGGATAGAGGATTTCTGGCACACCATTACGGCCGCTGGGTATACCAGGAAATCTCCAATCTTTACACCACTTTTAAGCTTTAGTGGAGCATTCGTGACATTGAGCAAGTATAGGTAACATAGACTGTCCTTTAAGATCGTGCACCAGGCTGACTAATAAGTTAAGCCATTCACACAACACGTCTCAGGTAGTGTTAGTACATCCACTCCTTCTTTCGCACCTACAACACGAACAGAAACTTTGGTGAACTCATGCGGTAACAAAATTGTGCACGTATTCGTTACTGCACGCCTTGTCTCTGCGTGTTGGAGAACATCAGTTAGACTCTGTGAGGTAGGTAACTGAGACATGTCTGAGTCAGCTGTAGTGCTGTCGTTAGAGGAGGCTGGAAGAGCCTTTTCTGAATGCTGAGGGGTTGGATCAGCAGGTGGTTCCTTGCTCTCAGTCAGCGAGGGAATGATCTCTGTATTCTCGAATGATGATGATGGCTCGGCTTGTTCTGGACTCTTAGGGAGTGAGAGAGTCAGGGGGGACTGAACGACTGAAGTTACTGGCAGGACAGGATGGGGACATGTCATACTGTAGACTGGGAACCCAGAAATGTCTATACTACTACAGGCAGGCAATAATGCAATGGAGTGGTGTGCCATGGTGGGTAAGCCAGTAAGGGCATCTGCTGGATATTTCAAGCCGTTAGTTACATGAAATTCTATTGGGAAAGGGAGCAAGGCGCTGTCTAGTTGTACTTCTAAAGTGACTCTTCCCTTGTCCTTAAACTCTGAGCCTTCTACACCGCATAAGCGAATGTCTGGCAGTTCAAGGAAACTGATGTGATTGCGGTGGTGTTGAATGATGTCTAAGGAGGTATCAGAAATCAAGTTTACTATAGATCCGGTGTCCATGAAGAACGACGTTGGTATGTCATTAGTCCGTCCTAGAATGACTAGACCTGAGGAAGTGATTGGTCCTACATGGCGGATGGGGAGTTGGTGTTCTGTTGCTGCGGCATATTGGTCCGATAGGGGTGCGGCGCTTCCCCCGAGTGGTGGTGATTTAGGTAACGACACTCGTCGGTAGTGTGTGCCGTACTAGTCTTGTGATATTTGCATGTAGGGCGACACGAACGGGAAGGCGTACGCCGTCTAGTTTGGGAGTAAGGCCGTGTGTGTTTATGGTCGCAACTGTTTGCTCGATGTCCAGGTGTACCACAATGCCAGCAAAGGATCGAGGACTGTCTGTTCTGTCGGACGCTAGATTGATCACGACTGGCAGTTGGAGAACGATTTGTGGCAGGTCTGCCTCGTGTAACTGAACGAGAACGGCATTGGTCTGGGGAAGTGGTAGTGTGACAGACCTGAGAGAGCAAGGGTCGGTCTGTCGCCTGACGCGTGTGGTTTGAACCTGTTCTTTCATGGATGGCTTTAGTAATCTGAACAATTTTATCTCCTGGATTGAAACCAATCGCCAGAGCTGTTTCTCTCTGTTTAGGAATAAGCCAATGGAGGAATCTCAGGTAACCAAATAAATCTGCAAGGTTGTCGAGTGAAACCATAGGAGCTCCATTTACGCTGTACCCAGTTTGTGCCTATAAGTAATTGGCGAGTCTCGCTACTAGTGGTTTTCATGGCAGCGGCTGCTTCGCGTAGTTTGGCATTTTGGGGGGGGACGCGCAAATCCTCATCCATCTGGGTGAGGAGATTAGTGAACCCAATGAGAGAGGCGGCATTTGAATGTTGGCAACAAAGTGTTATGAGTTCCTTACGGAAATCAGCAAAGGTTGTTACACCATCAAAATGTCCAGCCCGGATTGCGGATCCGATATCTGATTTGCCTTGGTGTAAGCGACCCATGAGATAAGAGACTTTGAGGTTTTCATCTGTAATCCGCCGATTGTGGATGTCGGTTTCGACCTCTCTGAGAAAATCATAAACAGACCAAGTGGAGTCCTCGCTGGTAAATTTGGGACGATTGGTATCGTCGAGATAGATAGACTGGGGAGTAGGGGTCGGTTGGGTCATAGTTGGAAGTGTAGAAGTGATGGGGGTATGAGAGAGAGAGAAAGTAGTGGTTGTTAAGTGTAAGGGAGACGAGAGGTGAAGTGGGGCAGGAGAGTTAACGAGAGTGGTAGGAGGAAGGAGAGAATCAGGCAGTGTAGTAATAAGAGTGGAGGATGAGGTATCTGGATGGGAAGGGTGTGGGGAGGTGAGTAATGAAGTGGTGGGTGGTGAGGCAGGGCGGTGGTACGCGCGTCCGCTACGTAAATGGGTCACTGAATCCTCCTCGGCTGGTGGGGTGTGATCATTGGTTGGTTTGTGACTGAGAGTGTAGGGAGTAAGTTCCGTATATGCAAAGGATGACATGTAGTCTGGCGACAATATAAAATGAGAGATGAGGAGTGATATATATATTTACAGGGTGAAGATGAGTAAATGTACCATGAGTATGGAAATGGAAATGTATGGAGATGACGGAATGGGATGTGCAATAAATAGTAGGTGAGATGGGAGATGAGGAATAAATCTGGCGGTGAAGGTGAGAATGGAGTGAGGGGTGGAGATGAATTATGACAATAACACACAATCTGTAGAGAAAATCGGAGGATAATCTCTATAGAAAGTCAGATGGGTGGATGAAGATACACTAGTATAGTTACACAGCTGAATGGTGAACGAAGTGGAGAGGGGGGTGGATGTCAGGCGAGGTGTATCAGCTGGCGGGAGACGACGATGACGTCAGAGGCAGCCGGGTGTGGTGGATGAGACTAGTTGTGAATACGGCTTGTAGTAGGTATGTAAGATGAGTCTTGGAAGAGGTGGAGCGTCTCGCTGGGCTTGAGCCGATACCTGAATAGGAGGGTTGAGGGGCGTTGTGGTGGTTGTTTAATCCGGAGCAGATGTGGAGGCACTAAAGGGTGGACAAATGTTGCCACAGGCAGATGCAAAGCTGGCGAGTGGCAGATGTGGCAGAGGGCAGTGACGTGGCAGATGCAGAGAGTGAACGGCAGACACTGGAGAGGGCCACCGGCAGATGAACAGGTGTCGGAACAGGTGCCTGAACAGGTGCGGAGGGCTGCGGCGTCGAGTGTCGCGGCCTGTGTGGGGTTGTGGGCGACGTAGAGAACGGCACTGGGGAGGGGTATTGGACACCTGTATGCAGAGCCGGTATTACGCCACGAGAGTGAGGGCGAGAGGGCGATGCTGTGAGAGGTGGGGCAGGTAGTAGGTGTTGGTGGCACTGAATCACTGTAGGAGGCGTTTGGAAACGAGGGTCGATCACCGCTGCTACCAAAAATGTAACACCTCTCTCTTGTTGGTTGAAGAAAAGTCCTGGAGTAGCTATTTACGGCCTTTAATGTGGAGCACAGAAATATAGGTGTTACCTCCAAGATTGTCAGCCCTCGATTGTACTAGAGTCGAAACATATGGAGCTGTTTGGCTAGGCTTGCCTGGGAAGCGCTGCTTACGCTGCGATTCTGGATACAGTGGGGGGTATACAGTGAGGGAGGCATAATACATACACATATACATATAAGGGGAATGGTACATATATTTCTGCCCGGAATCGTGCTAAGTCTGTTCTTCGCTCTGCTAAAAACAATTTCATCCGTGCTAAATGTTCCCAACTCTCCAACTCGAATTCTTCTCGCTCCTTCTGGCACCTTGCCAAAAACCTTTCTAACAACTTTACCTCATCATCCTTCCCTCCTCTTTTCTACTCTGATGGCTCTGTAGCTATTTCTTCTACTGATAAAGCAGATCTCTTCGCTCAGACTTTCTCCTCCAATTTCACCTTAGATGATTCCGGTGCTATTCCTCCATCACTTCCCCGCTCTGACTTCCTATTGACTGACATTAAAATTTCTTCAGCTGATGTGTTTTCTGCCGTCACTGGCCTCAGTACTAAAAAGGCATATGGTCCTGATGGAGTCCCTCCTGTTGTCCTCAAAAACTGTGCTTCTGTGCTTACACCCTGCCTAGGTAAACTCTTTCGCCTTTGTCTCTCAACTTGTACCTTTCCTTCTTGCTGGAAGTTTGCTCTCATTCAGCCAGTCCCAAAGAAGGGTGGCCATTCCCAACCCTCTAACTATGGTCCAATTGCTTTAACATCCTGTGTCTCAAAAGTTTTCGAGTCAGTTCTTAACAGAAAAATTTTAAAGCATCTTTCCTGTCACAATCTTCTTTCTGATCGTCAGTATGGGTTCCGTCAGGGATGCTCCACTGGCGATCTTCTCACGTACCTTTCAGACTCTTGGTCATCCTCCTTTCGGAACTTTGGCGAAAGCTTTGTCATTGCACTTGACATCTCAAAGGCTTTCGATCGAGTCTGGCATAAATCTTTAATTTCCAAACTGCCCTCCTACGGTTTCTATCCTTCTATCTGTGCCTTCATCTCTAGCTTCCTTTCTGGTCGTTCTATAGCCGCTATTGTAGACGGCCATCGTTCCTCCCCTAGACCTATCAACAGTGGTGTTCCTCAGGGTTCTGTCCTATCACCTACTCTCTTCCTTTTATTCATCAATGACCTTCTAAGCTGTACATCTAACCCTATCCACTCATATGCTGATGATTCCACCCTTCACCTTTCCATTCGGTTCCTGCAACGTCCATCTCAGCAGTTACTTCAACAAAAAAGGGATGAGGCTATGGCACACCTAATGTCTGACTTGGCTCGTATCTCTGATTGGGGTAAAAATAATCTTGTTATTTTTAATGCATCAGAGACTCAGTTCTTACACTTATCGACCCGACAAAATCTTCCTCAGGATTACCCACTAGTGTTTAATAATGAACAGTTATGTCCTGCATCATCCTTGAACATGCTTGGGGTTTCATTCTCTCGGGATTTGTCTTGGAAAGAACATATTACATCTCTGTGAAATCTGCTTCCAAGAGATTAGGTGTGCTAAGCCGATTCCGAACTTTCTTTACCCCTGCACAGTTGTTGACCTTGTACACGGGTTTTATTCGCCCGTGTATGGAGTACAACTCTCATGTGTGGGGAGGCTCCCCACATGCAGCTCTTCTCAATAGGGTGGAGTTAAAGGCTTTTCGTCTCATTAACTCTCCTCCTCTTACTGATTCCCTTTAACCTTTGTCTCTTCGCCGCACTGTTGCATCTTTATCTCTCTTCTACCGCTACTTCAATGGTCACTGTTCCTCTGAACTGTCTGCTTGCATCCCTCCAACTCTATGACGGGCACGTAGTACCTGTCTAGCAACAAACTGTCATCCCTTTTCTGTTCAACTCTCTAATGCAAGAGTTAACCGTTACTCCCAGTCCTTCATTTATGCAACTGGTCAACTCTGGAACTGTCTTCCTCTGTCTGTATTTCCTACTTCCTATGATCTCCAGTCTTTCAAACGCAGTGTGTCCAGGCATCTCGAATTGAACGGATCTTGAATTTGGCTCTCTTTTGTACTGTTTTTGCTTTTTCTTGGAAGGATCAGTATGCAGGACTGTGGCCTTTGGTTCCTTCTTCCTTGCATAAAAATAATCAAAAAATAACATAGGAGATGTGGTCTTAAACAGAGCAACCAAGATCCTGGTGGCCATAAGCTAAGGTGATTTCCATACATCCAGGTTCAGAGAGGGTGCTGAGACTTGTAAAAATTAAGTGTAGGGGACATCTCAGTATGAAAACTATAGATAAACTGGTGCCCCTTGAGTTAATGGCTACCCCGGAGACAGTGGATGGTGGAGAACAGTTGAGTCAAGATGTGTGACCTAGAAGGGCCGCAGCACAGGGCTCTCGAGATCTGTGGAAAGAGCTCCTGGCTAAGGGTCACATTACATGATACAGTTTATCATTTTTCGCATGGCCCCAAAACTGTGGGAAAAATTTTCCCCCAAAGCAGTTGTGCTCTTTACTTTTTACAATAGTTGTCTCTGTTAAAAGCAGAGGAAAACCGTTGGAGTGTTAAGACTAATTCAAGCAGTTTTCATAACCCAGAGATTACGTTCTGTTAATAATTCTCATTTTTAATAAATTAAATGCTACTGCGTTTAACCCTAGTGGACAGCTATATTGTACATACATGTAAATACTTAGGAATTTTCCATTGACCTAACTGCGTCTGCGTGGTAGATGACGTGGAAGGGGTGAAAAGCCTCACTTTGAAAAGCAAGATGTCAGTTTAATATATATCTTTATAGATAAAGGGAATATTTGGCTTTAGTTTAATTAAAACTAAGATTAAATTAAGTTAGATTCACCTTGTTTATTTCACGAAGTAATTTAGCTGGATTTAGCCTTGTAATTAATAAATAATTGGCAACTCTTCAGTCCTGTGAGGGGAAAGAAATTCGCCATGTTCACTCACTTCCTTAGCAAATGCTGTTCAAGCAGCACTTTTTTACGTGTCCGACTCTGGGCAAAGGCTTCAGGGCCTATTCCTAAGTCCCAGTAGTCATCCTTGGGGCCCAGTAGTCCTCCTACATCTCCATGTGTCACCACTTTGGCACTAACACCCACCATCCATATTGAATACATGCTAGGGCTGTCTCATACAAGACTGGTGTACTGGTATTAGCAGGGGTACGTTTATGACATGTCGGCAGGTCATCTGGTAGATCAGAAAAGTCCATTTTTTTTTTTTTTAAGAAATTCAGATCCTTAAACTGTTCCCTGCCCCAGCCAGGATTCGAACCT